>MCJB01032214.1:0-14903 GCA_002018475.1 Nicotiana obtusifolia | reverse complement strand
TTCCTTTTTTTTTTTTTTTTCCATATAAAACTATAGCTCAACATTCTTCTGACAAGTCCAAATCCAAAACTAAGTTCCACAACCAATCTTCCCTGCCCTCAACCGCCAAGCGCCGCCATGCCACGTCATCATCCCGTTAGCCTATGTAGGTGCATAGCCATTGCAGTCTTAACCCTAATCATCATCGTTGGAATAACCGTTCTCATCGTATGGCTAGCATTAAAACCCCGAAAAATGGTCTATTCGATCGAAAATACTTCAATTCGCAACTACAACTTAACCAACGATGATCATTTATATGCAAATTTCAAATTCGGATTACGAGCCTACAATCCCAACAAGAGAATTTCCATATATTACGACAACATTGAAGTAAAACTCTTCTTTAACTCTCAACCAATTTCTTCTAATCATGTTGAACCATTTTTTCAGCCTCATAGAAATGTGACACGTTTGGATCTTTCACTGCCGGCGAAAGACGTGGTACTCTACGACGAGATTGCTCATGATTTTAAGACAGAAAGAAGTGCTGGAGCAGTGGAAGTTGAGGTGCAAATTAGGGCAAAGATAAGGTTTAAAGTTGGAGTATGGAAATCTGGTCATAGGATGTTGAAGATTTTCTGTACCCCTAGGGTGTCTTTTTCTAATTACAGGAGGAGTTCTAAGTCCTATCCTTGTGACGTAGATTTATAAGCTGCTTTTTATTTTATCTTTTTACTTTTGTTTTGATATTTTTTTGGGGTTTATGGTGTGAGTTCTTTTGGTAATTCTTTTGTTTGTATTGGGATCTTTCGAATATTGTAATATCCTTTTGGTTTTACTATGAAATTTTCTCTTGACGTGTGACGTATAAAATTGTTTGGATGAGGAATTATTATTCTGTTTTCTACTATTGAGAATTCTTTTTATGTTTTCTGCTATTGTCAAATGTCATCATCATTTGAATGGTCTTGAATTTTTATCCTCGACTTGCTTTATGTTTAAAACTTTAAGTTTAATAAGTGTTATCCCACACTTATCCCATAGGCAACACTTTTAAATATTAACATTGAAATTTTACCTATGAGGCAAGCAACGGAAAAAAGTTAAAGACCCCAAAAAATAGAACCGTCAGTATGGGCTTGGTCTGCTGGACCGGCCCAATCCAACCTGTGAATTAATATAGTCCGGCTAAGATTTTTGGAGCCATTTAAAAACGAGTCTTTTAAGCCCCTGTCCAAGTAAGCCAGTGGCCCATGAGGCTTGACTAGGGTTGGGCTGGACCGGCCCGTGGGCTTAATAAACATATTTAACGCATGTAAAAAAAAAAAAGGAACTAAAAATAATAACAAGATTAGTCCATCTCAAACTAGTAATATTTTTTTATGTGAATTTAAATATGTTTTGTTCTTAAATTTTAGTTATTTTTTAATATTTAACTAATTAACATGGCATATAATTATAAATATAGATGAAAATGAAGATGTTAAGACATCTTTGTAGCACAAGAGAATTCAAATGCGTTTGATGAAGATGATTTGTTCGTGTTGGATATGCCATGAGTACCTTGAAAATATTTTATGAGTAGTTTATTTTAAGTATTGACTTTTAGTGAATGAAATATTTGTCATCCTTTTTGTATTTTATAGTAATCTATTGGAACAATGTCAAAGTTATTAAGTTTTACTGAAGCTTTCTATCTACCAAGTATGTTTTTTTTGACTTTTGTGTTTGTGTGTGTGTGTGTGTGTGTATATATATATGTATGTATATATATATATATATATATATATATACACACACACACACACACACACACTATATCTTAGCTTAAAACTTGAATTTTAAAAATAAGAAAAACAATTTTTAAAAATGATGGGCTGGTCCCTTGGAGGCCTATGACCAACGTAGGGCTGGGTTGGGCTGACCATTTTAAGACCCACTGAAACAGCATCCCCACTCGGCCCGACCCAGCCGTCAAATGACAAAGTCTGCATGGGCTGAGATAGGCTGGGCCGACTCAGCCCGTATCTACAGCTCTACCAAAATACGGAATGGGTCGCCCCAATCTCCTGAACTGGTCTACTATTACCTCTAATAAAGCCTCCGGTGGCTTGGGAATGAAGAAGGCCAAGTCTAAGAACTTGGCCTTGCTAACTGGCCTATGCTGGAGACTCCTTAACGTTTCACATGCTTTATGGTCTTAATTGCTCATTAAAAACTATGCCAGTGAGACCAACAAAACTTGCTCTTCCTTCATATGGCGTAGTATATAGAAGGGGTGATACTACTGCAATATGGGGACTCTACGGTCATTTCACACCGACTCCAACCTAAATATTTGGAATACTAAATGGATCCCATAGTTCAACCCTTAGGGACTCTATTGAAGGCCCCTCGAACAACATTGACCTAAATTTGAAAGTAAAGGACCTATGCAATAGTGATAATAACTGGGATCTATCTAAGATATCCTTCATTTTACCATCCAATATCATTGATACTATTAACTTCCTCTAAACATATGTCCCAATGCTTTTGACACTCCGGTGTGGGATATCAATAATAATGGTACCTTTACGACTAACTCTTATTATAAGCTTATTGATGGCACCATTAATACTGGGGAAGATTTCACATGGATCTGGCGCTTGCACACCCCTAATAAAATTAAGTTTTTCTTATGGTTATGCTACCACGATAGAATTCCTTGTTGCTGGTACTTAAATTATATAGGCATGAACATTAATGTTTCTTGTCCGGTATGTAGAGATTTTCAAGAAACTATTATCCATATATTTCTAAACTGCTATGTTGCTAAGAACATTTGGAATAATTTGGATGTCACAATAGATTACCATGTAGCTGACACTAATGATAAACATTGGCTTCTAGGAATTAGAGATCTTAACATCATGATTACTAATATTTATATATAGTGGAAGGATCTCTTTCCATTTATAATTTGGAGCCTCTAGACGAATATGAATAGAAATAACCTTAAACAACACAAATAATACTGAGTTCCAAGACCATCATAAATCAGATTGTGGAATATAAACTTCTTACTGATAGAGAAAGCAACATATTTATCCGAATCCAATGGCATAAACCTCACTACTGGCTGGTATAAATTGAACACTGATGGCGCTTTTATACGAGACAGATTAGTTTGTGGTATGGGGGAGTGATAAGAAATATCAATGGTGATTGGGTTGTTGGCTTCCAACATTCCTCACAAGCAGTATCTCCACTCTATGCGGAAATCGTGGCATTCAGACAAGGTCTTCAACTAGCTTTGATATGAATCTCACACCTCTAGAAGTAAAAATTGACTCAATCTAGGTAATAAATACCTGGATCAAGGACACCCTATTTATAACACTTTACTTCATGATTGCAGGTGGCTAACATCCAGAATAGGAAAGCTGAAGGTCATGCATAACTTCAGAGAAGGAAATGAAGTAGCTCACGTGTTAGCTAGGGAAGCAGCCTACGAGACCAACATCAATAAACCTATTTATTTAGAAGTACCACCTCCTCTTGTTATGATCAGATCTGGCAGACAAAAACAGCGCTACCTTTGTTAAGCATGTAGTACGCGATGCTTGTAGGATGTTGGCCAAACTTGGCAACTGTAATGCCCTTAAGGATATTAGTATTTTATTTAAAAATGTGGAAGCACATTAGTATGTTCTAATAAAAGTTCCAGATTCTCAAAAAAAAAAAGTGTCCAAAGTGACAAATGTGGGCTCCATCAAAAACAGAGAAAAAAGATTAATAGATTGGTCATTTTATGTAAATTTATATATATTTATAGATTATATACGGAAAATTAGTGTTTTTTGAAAAGGACAGCGGCTAAACATATTTTGGCCTTCGGCAACAGCAATGGCTTTGCAAAGCTGAGGGGTACCAATAGCACGGAAGATTTCACCACTTAGTGGTTGAAACTTGAAAGGGGTGAACTTGTTTGGTCCAATCCAAACAATATCTTGTTCTTTTAAATTAAATAATAAATTTTATTTATGCATAAAGAATTTAAAAATAGTTGAATAAATATTAACTATTATAAAATAAAAGCAATTTAGTAAAACATGAACAAGAAATGGAGATAGAGAGAAGGAAGAGATTCTTATTTCTTCTTCAATGGTGTTCTCTTTCCTATCTATTATAAGGCCTTTATATAGGCATGAAAAGTAAAGAATCACTATTGTAAAATAGTGAGTGGAATGGTCACTATTCAGAGAAATGGACACTATTGAGTGGAATGGTCACTACAAAAATATGTCATTAAGAATTTGAGAGGAATATCATGGGGGATGTTATGGAGATAATGGAGAAGAGTAGTGAGTATTACTCCTTTGGTGGTTATGGACATTCACCATAATTCAAGATTTTATAACACTCCTCCTTGGATGTCCATAGATAATATGCCTCGTTCAAACCTTACTAAGAAAATACCTTGTGGAAAAAAAATTTAGTGAAGGAAAAAGAGTACACATATCTGTAATATACTTTATTTGCTGCCTCGTTAAAAACCAGGAAAACCCAGTGGGACAAAACCTATGCTAAAGAAAAAAGAGTACAACGCGTATCTTACTCTCCCTCATGAAAATATCACTTTATTTCTCGAAGATGACGCATTCCAATCTTCTGTCTCAACTTCTCAAATGTTGAAGTTGGTAATGCCTTAGTGAACAGATCAACCAAATTTTCACATGAACGAATCTGTTGAACATTAATTTTACCATTTTGTTGAAGATCATGCGTGAAAAAGAACTTTGGTGAAATGTGCTTTGTTCTGTCTCCTTTGATGTATCCTCCTTTTAGTTGAGCAATGCAAGCAATATTGTTTTCATATAGTGTAGTTGGATGATCTTTTTTCATAAGAAAACCACACATTTCCTGAATATGCTGAGTTATTGATCTCAACCAAACACATTCCTAACTAGCTTCATGAATAGCTATTATTTCAGCATTATTTTGAAGATGTGGAAACTATTTTTTGTTTCCTCAATTGATGTGCATTCTCCATGTAAAATCGTTTTAAAATCTTTTCAGTGTATGTTGATTGATGGTCAAAAATCCATTCGTTACAATTTCAATTTGTAGGCCAAGACAAAATTTTTGTCTTACCAAGACCTTTCATTTCAAATTCTTTCTTCAAACACTCTACAACCTTTGAAAGCTCTTTAGAAGTCACATATCGGTTGTGTGTTGAGTGACTTGATTTATCAGTTGCTAGTATATTGACATGACTTGAATATGTATCAACAATTGATGGCCTTATGAAATAATAATATGACAGTACCCTCACCTACAAATAGATTGTTTGAAGAACAAACTTAAGAAAATGCCTGTATTTGCATAACCAACAAAACTTTGGCAATATTGTTAGAATAAATAAATCCATATCAATGATTCCTTTTATAATATAATCCCAATAGTATTCCAATATCTTCATATAGGAATGAAACTATATCTTGCTAATATATTGTTATACTCATAGTTCTAGCAAAATACATTAGTGCACTAATTGCACTATAAAAACAAGTCATGTACGCCATGATCGCTCTAATTCACATAATAATTTACTGAAGCTTTATTTAATAAATTTCTTGGGAACCTTAATATGCTTCAAAACAATTTAAATCCTTCAACGATTTTCATTATAGACATATCAAGTTTTTCATGTATTGCCAGACTAAAACCTGAAATGACTGCATCCACCACAGGAGAACATGTCTCTATATAATCAATGCCGGGATATTTATAAATCTTCTTGTGACACAAGTCTTCTTTATGTCTATCGACTTGGCTTTTTTTTTTTCCGCACAAGAATACATTTATACCTCCACCGACTTTATATTTTTAGGTGTTGGGACTATCCCTCCGGCTTTACATTTTTCAAGTGAAGCCAATTTTGATTGCGTATCTTCCATTTGGCAAATAATTTATCTGTCTAAATTTCATGACAAATTTGAGCTCAAGATCCTCATCAATATTAATTATATTGAGCGCTACACTATATTACAATATCGTCGACGATCATTTTATATCGGTTCCATCGTTACCCAAATAAGACATAACTTATTGAGATCTGTTTATCTCATTACTTTCAAGTACCTGAGCCTCTCCCATGAGGCCTTATAAAGTGTTATGTCATGGGGCTCTTATAAATCACTTGCCTCCTTATTATGACCATCTTGAACATTTGCTCCTCTCCTTCTTCGAGGAGCTTTAACTTTGGAACCGATTAGCCTATTACGCTTTATGCGTGCCATAAAATCTGTCCATCAGGGACGTTATTCTATTTGGAGCATTAGCAGCTGAAACATGACATATAGCTTTGGGTTAGCAAATGTGTCCGGCAATAATTTGCAAAGGAATTATCACTTGAATTTCAAGTTCATATTTTCTTGTACGAGGATCTACATGTTTTCATAGTAATTCATATCAACGTATCTTTTTTTTTTTTCAGCTGTGCATTTTCTCCCCCTATGTTGGGATCACCAACACATATCCCCAACCTTCTTTGGAGACCCATTTTTGTGCATTGTGGTGGAACAATTAAATCATATAGCACATTCATATTTCTAGATGAAAATTATTTGGTTTCTGACCCTGAGCCAATTGTGATAGGGAGAACATATCATAATTTGGCTAGATGCGTACAAGTGCTGTTGTGTAGTAAATAATACATCACATACCAAATTTTATTTTGGGAGTTTTGTTCTCATAACCAATGGTTTAGCTATAATTGGAGGCATACAATTTCTGCTAAACCAACTTGGTTTAAACCAACATAATCAAGATAAATCATCATAATTTATATTCTACAACTGTGCTCTAATAATTTGAGCAAGCAACCTTGCAAAAGTCAAACTGCATAAAAAATGCGCATGTAACCATAGAATATATGCATCTATTAAAATCATATAATAATAAACAGTCCACATGGCAGGTGACTAGGCCCATATATATCACCTTTTATTCGTCCAAGAAATCAAGGGATTCAATCCCAACCTTAACTGTTATATCATGAGAATAAGCAGCACAAGTGAATTCTTGAAGAATCTTCTATTTCTTCAATATATGCCAATGTGAATTCTCAATCAATTTTCGCATCATAATTGAACCGGGATGGCTAACCGGTCATGCCAATTAATATTTGTTTCAGTAAACCTCTAGTTTACTTGTGGCATGTGATTGCATCATCATGCTTATACTTGTGTAGTAAAAATAGAAGAAAAATCGGGTAACTTTTTATATTTACCGGTATGATTATAGTAATATGAAGATATTCAATCTTCATTTTATTTATAGTCTCAATATGCCAACCATTTTGGCTAATATATTTGAAACTCAAAAAGTTTCTTTTGAGATTTATTATAATATCAATGTCATGAACAACTTCATTCATCCGGGTAGTAACAAATTAGTTCTTATGGAACTCTTAGTTGAATTTGTACTGCAAGATCTTTTGTCACACCATCCATATGGTAAATGTCTCTTTCACGGAGAAAATCATTATCATAATAACTGCCATGGTCAAAATCATCATAAGCAAAATCATTTCTTGCTTTAATTTTGCCTTGAATAACTTTTTATAAGGTATGACAAAATATTTTTGACGTATCACATATATGCGACCAATGAGAAATTCATGTAACCACACAAAAATATTTATTATCTTTCTTTCTCTCAAGCCTCTTATAGAGGTGAGTTGTAGTATTTATTCAATTATATATAAGCACATACTTATGCATAATTGTCTCACATATATATTTTCACATTCACTTTCAGGAATGAGTCTGCATTTATAATGCTCACAAGTCACATTCTTTAAAAAAATGGACTACAATCGTCTGGACGTGCCTCATATTTACAGTACATATTGATACACATTTCCTTCACCTTTGAAGGATTATTTTGAGAACCACTATTGTTCTCTTTTTTTACAATTACCATAACAAGGACTATTATTGTCTTTGGCACGCCCACGTTCATTGGTTATCTGCTTGTCTTCATTTAGATTTATTATGCACCGCTATCACATTCACTTCAAGAATGGAGCAACTCAAGCGGGACTAGCTTCATGCTTTTTCATGAAAAATACATTATTTTTCTTTAGTCATCATTATATCATCAATATGGTGCATTGAGACTCAAACCCAATGCCTTACTCATATAACGGTATGTTAGGCCATAATGAGTTGTGACTCAAACCCAACTCTTATAATCACGATGCACCAGGATTCAAACCCGATATCTTACCCTTATAGAATGTTGGGACTTGAACCTACCGTCTTATCCTCAATTAATGGCATAATAAGCCAAAGTGCATGTACTGGGACTTGCTTTCGAACATTTAAAAATATTACATACTTTGGCAACCATGAGGATAAGAGCATAATCATTATATATCAACCAACTTGTGTTCATGGTGTAAATTACTAAACCAGTGCCACCTATCAGCTTCAACAAATATAAACTCATGCATGCCAAAATGCTCGTGTACGCATAAATGTGTAAGTATATAAACAGGTACCTTATTTTCTTAATACTCCGAGATGTTTTCCTGGTATACATTATTACACAAAACAATGAAACTCGAGTGTTAAAGCTCGATAATCTTAGTGCCTGCTCAATGGAAAGGAATGGATTCATCTTTGGTTTTTGGCAGTGGTTGGCCGATGAATTTTGTGGCCAAATTTTATGAGGGGTCTTAATTTAAAAAAAAAATAATATTTATTTGATATTTATTTTTTTAGCGTCTTTTAGATACAAAGTTATTAATAATTTTCTTAAAATCAATAATTCCTAATAAATATTTCTTAATTGACAATATAGCTAATCCATTTAACCTTTCTTGAGACATTGTTGATCTTAGATGAGATTTTATCAATTTTAATTTTGAAAATTTCTTCCCGCTGAAGCTATGAAAACAAGAGTTATTGACATTATTCCATAAGTAATATATGCATTGGAAAAAGAATCAAATCTTTTTATTTGACCGAGTGTATCAACTAAACTGTTATCTTCTAATTGTACTATTTTTTTAAATATTTTTAATTCCGAAAATAAATCTAAACCATCAGTATCGAATTGATTATTATGCTTTAAGGAACATTCAAGATTAAGGTAATATTTTTTTAAATTTTCATCATCTAGTGATCTTAATTTTTACCGTTAAAAGAAAAACCAAAAATATTTTTATATGTTTCGAATTGTTCAAATCTATTTTGAAGTGAAAAAAATGGCCTTGTCTATTATGTATAAAGTAATCAACTCCAAAGGACTCTTCCACAGATTTTGAGATTTTATTATCAACATTCCCATCAAATTGTTACGTCCTATATATATCATACGTATCTTACGAAATTCTGGTTCAATATTCATTTCAAGTGCAATTTTCTTTGTAGAAATCATAGCAGTTACAAATTTGTTAAAGAAACAAATCAAACCTTTTCATTTCAAAATACCTATTTTTAAACTTATACTACATAACCTATGAGGTAAATATAAAATGGGACTCCCACAAATGTGGGGCCTAAACGATTGCTTTACTATGGTGGAAGGACCACACCTGATGGGGCTCATACTGGCAGAAAACAATTGTAACTACTATTATCAATTTCCTGTTTCGATATTAGTAATACATAATTCAAATTCAAAATTCATAGAATAATTAAAAATGATACTCCCTGGACAATATAGAAGCAAACTGATTGATATGGCATACGAAATGCAAAGGGTGTCATTGGCTAAAGCAAATTGATTATAGGTTGCTGGCTTTTCATAGTCTTCCATGAAGTAGGTTATCGTCTCTCTTCGGAGATGATGCTAAAAACAAAAAAATTAGAGCTCTTGTGCTAATAACGTATTATAAAATAAAAGTAATTTAGTAAAACATGAACAAGAAATGGAAACAAGAAAAGAAAGAGATTTTTATTTCGTCTTCAATTATGTTCTCTTTTCTATCTATTACAAAGTCTTTATATAGGCATGAAAAGTGAATAATCACTATTGTAAAATAGTGAATAGATGGCAACTATTTAGTGGAATGATCACTACATAAATATGTCACTAAAAATTTGAAAAAAAAATCATGAAAGAAGATCATGGGAAGATTATGAAGATAATGGAGAAGAGCATAGAGCATTAGTCCTTTTTATAACATTAACACACTTGTTGAATCCAAGCCTCTAAATTCTTAGCACACACGCGGCATGTATCAAATGTACTATTGGATAGTACTGGACAAGAGGTTACTGGACGGGATCTCATCACCCTACCAAGTACCTGGAATCCTGTTCCTGCAGTGATCCGGCACATTACGTTATTTTTTTTCTATCTTCATCAAATTTAATACTCTTTTATTCATTTTTGTTTTCAACCTACTTATAAATTAAGTATAGACTTGACAGCACCTAACACCCTCAAAACTTAATTAAGGCAAACCATAAATATAGATAAAATGTTTAAATTTGCCTCTGAGCTAAATTGCTGTTAATCTGTAACATTACACCAAACGACTACAGGACACAGAACTTGTGGTATAGCGGATAATGCATAAAATTCTCCCTAAATTATATTCGAATTTGTTACGATATATCTTACCTTTGCGGGTCCTGTTATCCTCCTAAGCTTTTTTAAAATGGAATAAATGTCACACTAAGTGCTGACATGGCATAGAGAACCAAATATTTGGCAAGTGGTAAAATACACACGCTGTCACATGTAGATTCGTATTTTTTTTAAATCTATTTCATTTTCTTCCGGTTGCTCGACCTAAGCCGGTCAATAAGACAGATCCAGATCCTAGTGCTTTCGAGATGGTTCGATCGATAGCAAAGATAGGGAAAGAGCAGACTCTTTTTTTTTTTTTTTTTAAATTCGAAATGTAATGGAAATATTATTTTGTATTTAAAAAAATAAAAAGGGCAATTATTTTTGTATGATCTTGAAAAATTATTAGAGGTGTTGAGCATATTTGGATGTCGTTAAAGTTTTAAAGTTGAGATTCAAGTACTAAATTCATTCTAAATCTATAGTTGTAGATGAGATTCGAAAATGAAAAAGAATTTCCAATCCACCATTGTTAAACCTTGAAAAACTTAAAGAACAAAAAAATAGATTTGTCAAAATTCTTGGTTGTTGGCCAAATTGATCACTTGGGTATGTTGATGTTGTTGTTATGAAGTTCTAATTGAAATTTGAGCTTGATTGGTGTGGATTTAACCGAGTTTTTGTTGAATTTTGATACCAAAAATTAAATTTGGAGCTCTTGAAAATATGTGATAAAATAAGGATGAAGGGTTCTTGAAAATCAGCTTTGGAATTGACACGTGATCATTTCGTATAAGTTAGAGTCCTTTTTTTAAGTTCTCACGCGTTTGAAGGAGGTGTTCTCATGCAGTGCTCCACGTCAGCAATAAAGGTGCAAAGAATTAAAAAAAAAAAAAAGATTTAGGGGAATAATAGGACCCCGCAAGAATAGTACGGTGTGTTAGTTACAATTTCAGACATAATTCAGGAGGATTTCATGCATTATCCCGCCAATAAACTTGTTCAAGGATTGCATTTTAAGATTATAAAGGTAGGTGGGTAAAGAGTGAGAGTCGACATCAAGTAAATTGATAGTGCTTGTCATTACTCCTATGAAAATAGTTGGGTGTGGTAGTTGTTGAGTCTTTGGTCTATGAGTAGAAGTTACCGTAACTCAATAGCAACCCTTAGTTAGATAATTTTCTAATCTGTAAAAGCTACATATATAGAGGAACTAGCACCACTCAAATTTATTATTACCTACTACAGTTCTTTGATTAATTAAGCTAAAAACCATGGCTAAATGGTTATAGTTAGCTGTTGAAAAATTCAAAATTTTCTAATTCTCAGATGTTTCAAAAAATCATGCCTCAGTATCTTTTTGTTGATTTTACCTAAATCTATCGTTCATATTCCAACTTTTTTTCCAAACCAAGAATTCTGAAAATAAGCAATTTTCAAAAAGAGGTAGCATAATTGTAAAAGTAAAGGTAGTACTTTATTACTTAAAGAAAGCTAATGGTGCAACTGATCGAAAATAATATATTGATCTAATTTTAGGGAAGTCTTTTTTATAAATATAAACATACCGCCCATTAACTATCAAGTCGATCAGATGGACAAAGTCAGAAGGATATCTCATAAAACAGAAGCGATTTTTTCCTAAATTTTCACATGCATGGCGACCCTTAAATAGCCCTAAAGGCAAGCATCGAGAGGATATGTCCGAAAATATGTACTCAATTTAAAAGCCATGTTTTTTTCCTACTTTGTTATGGATATGGTCCCCTTTCACCAAAAATGGCATAACTAGTACACAAATGAAAGAAATGAAAAGGAGGATACATCATATGAATACAACACCAACAATAGAAAACATTCATTTCATTAAGCATATGAATAGAAAACATAATAATAATAATAATAATATGGTAATTGAATTTTCTTTTGGCTTAGTTTCTCAAAATTTGGTTTTGGGAAAATTATTTCGGACTTTTATGAGAATAAATAGTTAGTTTTTTAGGATGAGTTATTCGAGACCAATTATATTATTTTAAAAAGGAAGAATTAACTCAAATAGCCGTCTACATAATCTTTCAAATCATAAATAGTTGACGGATGTACAATACATGTATAATTCATATATATAGTAAATGTTGTTTTTGGTTTATATATAAAAGATTTCAATTTCCTTTGGTTTAGGAACAAAAAATGTATTCCAAATCAGAACACATGCTTGTTTGTTTTGTTTTTGAAAGTTTCTAAAAGTTTATCCAAGTCCAAATGGGACTAGACTACTAATTAAGCCAAGATATATGATATGAGCAAGGGATCAAGCACAAGGAAACTGAAAGACAGGAACCTAATTAGATAACAATTTTTTTGGGTTGTCTTTGTGACAACATACATATAGGGAAAAGAATATGCATTAGTTCTTTACCCTACTCTGCGAATTGGGGTGAAAAGGTTACTGAGTGAGTGGGGGACTATTGATGTCTCCTATATGGAATATACTTAATTACTTATCTTAGTTGTTTACATCAAATTAATAAATATATGTGTCAACATATTAATTATTTCTACCACTTAATTGTAATTAACTATAACAAATTCTTACGAGATAAAATGTGAAACAAGGAGATGAGAAGGCGTGTTAAAGATACCTAAATAATTAATGTAAAAGACACACAATCAAATCCTTAAAATTACTAATTACATTTTTATGTGCTGTTTGTGAACTATATACTTTGTCCTGAATGGTGTCATGTGATATTGTTTCATTGATTTTTTTTCTAAAATTGTATATATAGACAGAAGTATACGTAGGATTTTTCTATAAGCGATGTCGATATTTATATAAGAGTGCATAATAAATAACGTTAATTATCACATTTCTAAATGATTAATAGTCTTAGTGCATTTGTTTTATGGAGTCTTAAGTTAGAAGAGGTCTTGAGTTTAATTCTACCTAACCACATATTTTAACAAGATGCTCTTCAAATATTTGCCAAAAATATGTTTTAGTTTAGGTTCGAACCTCCGACCTTGTAAAGCAAAACCAGGAACATAGCACATGCCAGAGGGGAATACATGTCTGGTGGTGCATTTTATATTTATTAGTCATTTCGACACAGTATAATTATATGTTTAATAAAATTTTTTGATGAAACGGCGTTCCATAACACCGCTTCGTCCAACGTCCGTCCACCCCTGTATATAAGTAATAAGCAAAGTAAAATATTAAGTATAAATATAAAAATGACTTGTGAATATAAAATTTACTCATCACTGCTTACGATAAATTATACCACTGAATTTAATGACTCTAGGTGTTTACGCTGTAAACTTTCAACTACTCCACTATAATAGCTCCAACCAAAGATTAGTCTTAGTTGTCATCTTAAGAAATTTCATGCTCAAACAAGCAGTAGCGGATATTCTCAAAGCCACAAAATTGTAATAAAAAGAAGAGACATTTCCACTTCTCCATGCTGAAAATCACATGTGTTTGGTGAGAGTCTTCTCAAGATTCAGTTTTGGTCAGAGCTTTCTTTCTTTCCTTTTTTCTATCCACCATTATTCTCTTAACTTTTTCTTCCCCTTTTTTTCTCTTAGGTACATTTTCAGTACTCCTTTTTTACATTTCCCGTTAGATACGCAAATTGTTTTGCTTTGAAACGACAAAAAGCCCACTTAACTCTCTTGAGTTTCAAACATTATTAGAAAAGTGCTATAATGAATTGATGATTGGAAATGCAACTAAGTGCTGTACTAAAGTAACAAATGGGGTTCAACGACATGTTAATATAATATGGTAATGAACATGGTTTCAGATGTTAAGGCACTAACACTACTAGAAATCAGGAAAATAGAGACCAAAGATTAGCGACCAAAGTTGGTCTGCCACAAAAAGCGACCAATTTTGGTCGCAAACATAGAAAAAAAAATTGAAAAAAAAACTTAAATAAAATAGCGACCGAAATTGGTCGCCCAGTGGTCGCCATTTTGTTCAACATTTTGACCGGCCTGGTCAAACAAAGCTGGTCAAAGAAAATTCGAAAATGGCGACCAACTTTGGTCGCCAATCTGGACCCACGTTCAATTTTAGCGACCAAAGTTGGTCGCACAGGTATGGAAAAATTTCTGGGGACGTTGGCGACCGAAGTTGGTCGCTACTATTCAATATTAAATTTAATCAGAAATTAAATTGTACTATAAGCGACCAAAGTTGGTCGCTTTTGTTGAATATTAAATTAAATAAGAAATTAAATTAGCGACCATCTTTGGTCGCTAATGTAAAGGAATTTTATGGTGCAATAAGCGACCACAATAGGTCGCTAATTTGTTAATATTTTACCTTGATATATATA
>MCJB01032203.1:70176-121018 GCA_002018475.1 Nicotiana obtusifolia | reverse complement strand
CCCCCCCCCCCCCCAAAATTCTTCCCAAATTGAAAGAGAATAGATTAAGTTTAGAAATTAATGGGTGTTGATGGAAATGGAAGAAAACAAGTAAAAGTACACTAATCTATGAAATGGTGATGAAATTTCTCTTCAAAATCGCCTCTAGGCCGAGCTCTAATGAGAAGATGGTGAAAATGGGTGAAATCCCGTTTTTGGGATATTTAATTGGGGCGCCAGGCCTTTTTTGCGTTCGCGAGGGGCTTGACGCATTCACAAAGCACAACAGCCAGAATGGCCTACGCATTTGCGAAGGCTTCTCCCCCTAGGTCGTCACTTCGCGAGCCAGGGCTCGCGTTCGCGTAGAGTAACAACGATGCCCCCTACGCAGGCCCATAACCCTATGTGTTCGCGAAGGGTAAATCTTCCAATACTCCGCGTTCACGACCCAGCATCGTTTTTGCGGTGAAAAAAACCACCCTCGACCCAAATTCTACTATGTGATTATGAAGCACAAAGCACCAGGTGACAGCAACAGTGAAAAACCAGCGATGGCCTAAGTCCAAAAATCACCTGTAGCCTATCCGGGACTCACCCTAGCCCCTCGAGATGCAAACCAAACATGCACACAAGTGTAATAACATCATACAAACTTGCTCGCATGATCAAAAAATCAAAAAAACACCTAAAACCACGAATCAGACACCAAAATTTTTAAAATTTTCAAAGAAACTCAAGAACATGAAATTTTACAATTGGACGTCCGTCGTTTTATGCCAAATTTTACAGACAAGTCATAAATACTGAAATGAACCTATACCAAGTTCCAAAATCGAAATCCGAACCCGGTAGCAAAAAAGTCAACCTTCAGTTAAACTTAGAAGTTCTTTAAACCTTTAGATTGCTAGAATTTAATAAATTACGTTAAATCAAGTTAGGGACTTTCGAATTCAATTTCGGGCATACAGCCAAGTCCCAAATCACGATACGGACATTTCGGGACCGTCAAAATACTGATCTGGATTCGTTTACACAAAATGTTGACCCTAGTCAACTCAAATGAGTTTTAAAGCACAATTTCACATTTTCATCAATTTTTCTCATAAAACCTTTTCAGAAAAAAGACACGAATTTCGCATGCTAATCGAGGAAGGCTAAATGGAGCTATTCGAGGTCTTGGAACATAGAAATGAAAGGTAAAACTATAAATGACCTATCGGGTCATCATATTCTCCACCTCTAAAACAAACGTTCATTCTCAAATAGACATAGAAGGTACCTGGACTGGTGAAAAGGTATGGATATTTACTCCGCATGTTCGACTCGACTCCCCTGTAGATTCCTCGATTGGCTGACCTCTCCACTACACTCAAACTGAAGGATAAATCTTAGACCTCAACTGCCGGACCTGCTGGGCTATAATAGCCACCAGCTCCTCCTCATAAGTCAAATCCTTGCCCAATTGGACTGAGCTGAAATCTAACACATGGGACGGATCACCGTGATACTTTCGAAGCGTGGACACATAGAACACCGAATAGACTGCTGATAACTAAGAGGCAATGCCAACCTGTAGGCCACCTCACCCACTCTCTCAAGAATCTCAAACGGTCCGATATACCTAGGGCTCAACTTGCCCTTCTTTCCGAACCTCATCACACCCTTCATAGGTGAAACCTGGAGCAATATCCTCTCTCCAACCATGAATGCAATATCACGAACTCTACAATCGACATAACTCTTCTGCTTGGACTGAGCGGTGCGAAGTCGATCCTGAAAAATCTTGACCTTATCCAAGGCTCCTGAACCAAATCGGTACCCAACAACTGAGCCTTCACGGGCTCGAACCATCCAACTGGCGAACGACACCGCCTCCCGTATAATGCTTCATAGGGAGCCATGTGAATGCTCGTCTAGTAGGTGTGGTTGTAGGAAGACTCCGCAAGCGGCAAGAACTGATCCTAAGAACCCCCGAAATCCATAACGCAAGCGCGAAGCATATCCTCTAATATCTAAATAGTGCGCTCGGAGTGTTCATCCGTCTGGGGTGAAATGGTGTATTCAACTTAACTTGCATCCCTAACTCACGTTGTACGACCCTCCAAAAGTACGAGATGGTATGCGTACCTCGATTAGAAATGATAGACACGGGCACATCGTGAAGAAGGACGATCTCGCGGATGTAGATCTTAGCTAACCGCTCTAAAGAATAGGTAATTGCCACTGGAATGAAATGTGCCGACTTGGTCAACTTGTCCACAACAACCCTTACTGCATCAAAATTCTTCTGAGTCCATAGAAGTCCAACCACAAAATCCATAGTGATACTCTCCCACTTCCACTCAGGAATCTCTAGCCTCTGAAAGAAACCACCAGGCCTCTGATGCTCGTACTTTACTTGCTGACAATTTAGACACCGAGTTACATATGCAACTATATCCTTCTTTATCCTCCTCCACCAATAATACTGCCGCAAGTCTTGATAAATCTTGGCGGCACCTGGATAAATAGAATACCAAGAACTGTGGGCCTCCTTAAGAATTAACTCACGAAGCCCATCCACATTGGGCACACAGATACAACCCTGCATCCTCAAAACCCCATCATCTCCAATAGTAACCTGCTTGGCACCATTGTGCCACACAGTGTCCTTAAGGACAAGCAAATGGGGGCCATCATATTGACGCTCTCTGATGTGCTCATACAAGGAAGACCGAGTGACTGTGCAAGCTAGAATATGACTGGGCTCTGAAACATCTAACCTCACAAACTGATTGGCCAAAGCCTGAACATCTACTGTAAGCGGCCTCTCACCAACAGGAATAAATGCAAGGCTACCCATACTCGCAGCCTTTTTACTCAAGGCATCAGACACCACATTGGCCTTCCTGGAATGATACAAAATGGTGATATCATAGTCTTTCAACAGTTCCAACCACCTCTTCTGCCTCAAGTTGAGATACTTTTTCTTAATCAAATACTAGACTCCGATGATCCATGAATACCTCACACGACACGCCGTAAAGATAGTGCCTCCAAATCTTTAGTGCATGAACAATGGCTGCCAACTCGAAGTCTTGAACAGGGTAATTCTTCTCATGAACTTTCAACTGCCGTGACGCGTATGAAATCACCCTGCCATCCTGCATCAATACTGCATCGAGCCTAATACGGGATGCATCACAATACACCGTGTAGGATCTCGAACATGTGGGCAACACCAACACTGGCACTGTAGTTAAAGCTGTCTTGAGCTTCTGAAAGCTCAACTCACACTCATCTGACCATCTGAATGGGGCACCCTTCTGGGTCAATCTAGTCAATGGGGCTGCTACGGATGAAAACCTATCCACGAACCAACGATAATAACCTGCAAACCCATGAAACTCCAGATCTCTATAGCTGAAGTAGGTCTAGGCCAGTCCCAAACCGCCTCAATATTCTTAGGATCCACCTTTATGCGCTCTGCCGATATAACATGCCCCAAAAAGGCGACTTAGACCAACCAAAACTCACACTTTGAAAACTTAGCATGTAAATGTATATCCCTCAAAGTCTGAAGTACAATCCAAAGATGCTGCTCATGCTCCTCTCGACTGCAAGTATAGATCAAGATATCATCAATGAATACAATCACAAAAGAATCCAAATAGGGCTTGAACACCTGATCCATCAAATCCATAAATGTTGCTGAGTATTTGTCAACCCAAATGACATCACTAGTAGCTCATAAAGCCCATACCTAGTCCATAAAGCCGTCTTAGGGACATCGGATGCCCTAATCTTCAACTGATGGTAGCCAGACCTCAAATCAATCTTCAAAAACACATTGGCACCTTGGAGATGATCAAATAGGTCATCAATCCTCGGTAACAGATACTTGTTCTTGATAGTGACCTTGTTCAACTGCCGATAGTCTATACACATTCTCATCGACCCATCTTTCTTCTTCACGAACAACACGAGCGCACCCTAGGATGAGACACTAGGTCTAATGAATCCCTTATCAAGAAAATATTGCAACTGCTCTTTCAATTCTTTCAACTCTGGCGGGGCCACACAATATGGTGGAATAGAAATAGGCTGAGTACCCAGAGCAAAATCAATACAAAAGTCAATATTTCCGTCGAGTGGCATCCCTGGCTGATCTGCAGGAAACACCTCTAGAAACTCACACAACTGGTACTAAATCTATGAAAGGAACTTCTGCACTTGAATTACGAACATAGGCCAAATATGCTAGACATCCCTTCTCGACTATACGCCGAGCCTTCACATAGGAAATAACCCTGCTGGTAGAATGGCTAGTAGTTCCTCTACACTCTAATCGAGGCAACCCCGGCATGACGAAGGTACTATCTTGGCGTGACAGTCCAATATAGCATGATAAGGTGACAACCAATCCATACCCAAGATAACATCAAAGTCTACCATATCAAGAAGTAGGAGATCTATGCTAGTTCCAAGACTCCCAATAATAATCACACACGAGCGATAGACGCGATCTACAATAATAGAATCTCCCACAGGAATAGACACATGCGCAGGAGCACTCAAAGAAGCACGAGGCACAACTAGATATGAAGCAAAATAGGATGACACGTAGGAATAAGTAGAGCCCGAATCAAATAGAACTGAAGCATCTCTATGGCAAACTACAACAATACCCGTGATAACGACGTCAGATGACCCGTCCTCAATACTAGCTGGGAAAGCATGACATCAGGGCTGGGCCTCACCACCCTGAACTACGTCTCTAGGATGGCCTCTAGCGGGCTAGCCTTGTCACAACCCAAATTCCCTCCGTAGGATGTCGTGACGGCACCTAGTCACTGAGACTATGTAAGCCTAACACTTACTGAATTAATAGAAGAATTTGACCAAAAATTAATAATTATGAAATAGAACCTTATTATACAACTTACAATTCCCAAAATCGGTAGTACAAGTCATAAGCTCTACTGAGTTTACTAGGAAAATGCCTAAATACAACTGTTTGAAATGGAAGTTAAACAATACAGATACAAAATCAGAGGGTGACTCCAAGGCCTACGAATGCGATGACAGGTTCACCTTGAGTCTCCATAGCTCGACGAGCCAGCAAATAATCAACAACCGTGGCACCTGGATCTGCATAAAAATGTGCAGAAGTGTAATATGAGTACACCACAGCAGTACCCAGTAAATATCAAGACTAACTTTGGTGAAGTAGTAACGAGGGACAGTCAAGATACCTACCGGACTAAACATCCTGAACAAGTGTGAAGGTGAACTAGCAGAGGAGCAATATTAATAAAAATCTAAGTAGGATAAGAAACACAAAACAATATTTGCTATGATCCACTAATAACAACAATATTTAATGGGAAGCAGTCAAGTAGTAATGCCATAGAATAAGCTAGACACAGTCTAAGTCCGGTGAAACCAAATAAAGGAAACCCAACAACAATTCAATAAGAACAACCGTTTTCACACCATATATATTCGAGCATTTCCACGAGGTATCGAACCTCAAAATCCCAGCTCATGGGTCCCAATTCTTGAACCCAAATCACTTGGCATCTTATGTCCATATTACGATTCATAACCGCATGGACGACTCACGTGCCAAGAGAAGAACTCTCACACAAAAGGCAAATAGATAAGAGTACATGCAATGGTCCACAACGTCAGGATTCCTCTTCTTAAATGAATAGGGTGATTTAACAAAGTTTATGCTTGTACAAGTGTACTACTACAGTTCAAGTCAACCTATAAGAGTAGAGACAATGAATGACACATAAAAAATAATCACCACAAAGTGTATAGAGTAATAAGGGCAGCAATGAAGTTGAAACAATGACTAGCATAACAAAATTAGCTAAACAGAACAAAACAAATAATGCAACACAGAGGAAAATAGTTAATAGTATGCTAAGAAAACAACAATCAAAGAAAAGTGCACAGAAGAAGGGGAAATGACAACAAAGCCCTCCCGAGTTACTGCCTCGTAGTCTCAAATCGTAAATGAATCACAATGGCACACCAGAAACCTTGTGCAAACAATAACAACCGCATGGCAGAAATCTCGTGCAATAATAACGATCGCATGACAGAAACCTCGTGCAACAATAACAACCGCAAGGCAGAAACCTCGTGCAACAATAACATCCGAACGGCAGAAACCTTGTCTCATAATAACATCCGCACTGTAAAACATCGTTCCATAATAACATCCGCGTGGCAGAAACCTCGTGCCACAATAACTTTTACGTGGTGTCTTCCAGAGATTCTTCAGAAGGGCAACGTAAGGCTAAGAAATCAATGTCAATGCGATTGATGTCCGCCAATTGAGTTCCCCTTCGTACGCTAGACTAGATTGTCAGTGTCGTATGGGAAAACCAATGTCGTGAGCAACTGAGAATAGAAAAGAGAATTGAGAATGAAAGAAAGCTTGATTGCATAAATGAAAGCTATTACAGAAAAGCTACGCAATGTCGAGGGGGAGAGACACCAGTACAGAGAATTGTTTGCTTGCTAGAAAGTTTTGAATGCTTGATCCCCCCTAATAATGCTTAAAAAAAAACCAAAGTTACATGACTTGACCTAAATAAGATGTAAGAGCACACTAAAAGAAAATAAATAAACCTACTCTATATTTACAATGAAAAGGACTTAGTCTTCTACAAGGTAGAAACAAGTCCGTTTGCAGCAACTTTGTCTTTAGCATCAGGGTCTGCGCGCGGCGTTGTATGCGCGTGCGACACTGTTGGCATTTGTCTGTGGCTGGGCGCTGACGCTGATTTTCAGTAGGGCGACAGAGGCGCCGAAGCACTTGTCACTTGGAGCGGCCGAGACCACGGGGCTGACCGTGGCGCTGGGCATTAGGAGGCTTACAGGACGTCACGGGGCGCGTCCAAGGGGTCATGAGGTATGTCTGGAAAGCCACCCATGATATTCTGCCCCACCTGAGTTGGCGACGTCCTCGGCACCTTACTTGCAAAGTAGTCATCACTTACGCTCTTGTAGGCTTTGAGGTTTGTTCCCCTCTCCAGAGTATTCTCCTCTGCATCACATCCCTGCCATTTCACCAAGAACCCTTGGTGATCTTTCCTTGAGGGATGAATCACTCTATCATCAAGAATAGCTTCAGCACACCTTTTCCCGGTTGAATTGTGACCTCGAATATTGGATATTGTGAGTTGGCTTCATGAAGGGTCCTCCGTATCTTCCCGAAAAGGTTTCAGGATACTGACATGGAAGACGGGATGGATTTTCCACCAAGCTGGGTGATTCGCTCAAATTACACCTTAAGAATAGTGTAAGCAGTCAGTGTCAAATATAATAACCCAACAAGGTTGGGGTCGAATCCCACAGGGAGTAGGTGTGAAACGTTTATCTAATTAGTGTAATACTCGACTAAGTCGTAATTCTATCAAGTAATTATAATAAAAGGAATATTGAACGTGAGGATAAGCGAGAACTGATTGTAATATTGTGAATGTAAATAAATATGAATTAAAGAAACCAAGGTTGTGTCCCCTTTAATGTAGTATAATGCTCTTGATATTAATATTGAATATTTCGAACGGAAAACTTTCTTGATATGTAATTGATGCCTAATTTACTACCCAATATTTTCCAATAGTTGGATAATATATCCTATTTATGATTTTTCCAAATACAAAAGAGTTGTGATTAAGAATAATCAATTAATGCCAAATTAAAACCCATTTATTCCTAAGCGATTTTATTAAACAAGGTTTAAAGCCTTGAGTCTTTGTTATTTACTCTACCAAATTCTATACCACTTTCCCAAGCAAAGATAGAATTAATTGGCGTTCGTTAATGTTTGCAACCATTAAATTTTTTTGAAGAATAAGAAGTAAATAAATATCAATCATCCGTTGAAATCATATTCAATATCAAAATCTCAATAACATTATACCCATCTAAGGTTCACAACCTTAGCGTTTAAATTTAGCTACTCATGCTGAACATTGAATAAGAAAGAATAGTAATTGTCATCATCTTACAAAATAGAAGGTAATTGATCCCAAAAGTTTCCAAGAACTCAAACTAGTTAATTGCCCGTACTTTGTACTCTCAATTCTGACAAGATGTCCCTCACAAAACCCTATTAAACCTATTTATAAATGCCCAAAACCCGAGGCGAAATCGGGACTAATTTGCCCCTGGTGTAATAATGCGGACCGCATTTTTGTCGCAAAACAGAAATGTGGACCGCAAATCTTCATCGACTATCGCATATTTAACCCAAGAGTTTTGCCTTCATCGCATTATGGTTTTGCGGTCCGCATGTTGATTATGCGATCGCATTTTTCACCCTGATTTTCACCCAGAAACTCTGCTTGCGTTTGCGATTTCACAGTGCTATTTTGCGGTTCGCATTCTTGTTTTGCTTATGCGACCGCATTCTCGACATGAAGAAGTGCCCAGAGTTCTGTCCTTGTTTGCAATTTGTTTGCAAAATATGCGGTCCACATGTGGTGTTTGCGATCGCATACTCACATCTGTGATGCTGTTGAAGCCTTTTCTTGTCTTTAGTTGGTCTTTTTAGCTCTTTTCCGTGCTTTTGGGTCCTTACACTCGATGTACTGAAAATACACTAAAATTACATAAGTATCGGTAGAATTAGCACCTAACACAAGTTAAACTCTAAGCAAGTAGTATCAAAATGTGCCGAAATTACCCGGCACATCACTGGGGTATCCACCCGGTATGCAACTTTCCCAATGCCCCTTTTAATGGACAAGGGTCCAATATATTTTTGCAATAGACGAGGGTCATGGACCCCTGTAAACAAGTACCGCTTTGGGATTTTGGAAATCACTTTGTTTCCTACTTGATACTCAACAAAGTAACGATTTTGATCAGCATGCCTCTTCATCCGCTTTTGGGGTTTGACAAGATAGCTCCACACTATCTCCAAATTTCGATTCCATTCTCTAGATAAGATAGCAGCTCGAGAAGATTTTTTCATGTTTGGTGCATTCATAGTGTGTGAGAGTAGCGGCTGTTGTCCGGTAACAATTTCAAAAGAGCTCTTGTTGGTACTAGAGCTCTTTTGTGAATTGAAACACAGTTGAGCAGCATCCAAAAGCTTCACCGAGTTCTTCTACGATCCAGTTATAAAGTGGCGGAGATATTCCTGCAGCATGCCATTGAACTGCTCCGTCTGGCCTTCAGATTGCAGATGAAAACTTGAACTGTGGCTCAATTTTGACCCGAGGCACTTAAAGAGTTGAATCCAAAAGTTGCTAGTGACGCGCGAGTGACGATCACTAACGATGTCTTTGGGCAGGCCCCAATACTTGACGACATGAGAGAAGAAGAGTCGAGCTGTATCTTCTGCTGATATATACTGTGGGGCTGCTATAAAGGTGGTATACTTGAAAAATCGATCCACCACAACTAAGATAGTTGTGAAATCCCCGACCTTGGGCAAACCGGTGATGAAATCCAAGGAAACGCTTTCCCAAGGTCTCTTTGGGACAGCTAGTGGTTCCAAGAGTCCCGTTTGTGTCAAGAGGTCCTACTTGTCCTTCTGGCATACTAGACAAGTCTTCACATACTGAGCAACGTCATCGGCCATTTGAGGCCAATAATATGCACGACGAAGAAATGCCATGGTGCATTCTTCACTAGGATGACCAGCCGACAAATTGTCATGGCATTCTGCCAAAAGGGTCCTTCGCAGATCTCTTCCTTTGGGAACATAAAGTCAGTTTCCTTTCACTTCAAGAAACTATCTTCTGTGTAGAATTGGCAAGTCTTGTCCTATCCTACCAAATTAACCAAATACCGTATAGCAAGGTCCTTGATGAGTAGACCCTGTATCTGGTCTTTTATTGTCACGACCCAACCGGAGGGTCGCGACAGGGCACCGGACCCTGCTTGCAGAGCGCCGGCGTACCCCTCATATCTGCTATCTTACTTCCTTTGTTATCTACACAGCCTGTCATACGCATGCAGTTTTGAACAACATCACATTGGGCGGAAACGTCATACCATGACATAAACATACTTGTATACATAGTATGCCAACGGGGCTACAGTGCAAAACTATACAACTTAATACATATGCTGACGAGGCAATACAACCGTACATGAGCCAACCCAACACTGGGCTATACATACATTAACATTTGTCTATGAGCCTCTACAAGAACATACATTAAGCAACCTATGTCGGAACAGGGCCCCGACATGCCCAACATATCTACACAAGGTGCATACCAAGGCTGTAGCAAGTCCGAAAGATGAATCTTGCTAATATCTGCTGAATCCGGATAGCCTACTGCTGTGGGGGAGCTCCGTCTATCAGTCTATTAAGACCTGCAACACGACATGCAGCGTCCACAATAAAGGACGTCAGCATGGATAATGTACTGAGTATGTAAGACAGGAAAACATAATATAGGAACGATAGTATAAGCATCAGGATAGAAACATGTAACTTGTAATAAGTGAATTGCCTCTGAGGGCAGCTAACCATGACCTATTCGTAGTGCTCATGTCTATACACATGACTCTTATAACATTATCGTATACATGTTTATTATCATTATCTTCGCCTTATATTCACGCCTCTGTGGCCTTGTCATTTTCATATACATTTATTGTTACCGCATATATTCACATAATCGTTACCTTATACAATTACATACGCTCCCATGGGCTCATCATCATCATACGCCTCTGTGGGCTCGTCATCGTCATATGACTCTGTGGGCTCATCATCATCATATGCCTCTGTGGGCTCATCATTATCATATCATAACATATCTTACCCGGCCGTACTAGGCGCGGTCATAACATACCCGGCCTTCATTAGGCGCGGTCATAACATACCCGGCCTTCATTAGGCACGGTCATAACAATTAAATTACACTTTTATAATACATTGCATGCTCATTCATCAAACGTGTTTCAAACCCTTTCTAGCGACATACGATTATTACCCTCTTTTTCTACATGTAATTAAGAATGTCTCTTTAACATGAACCTTGTAATACTCACGGAATACCATCAACATTAATATCATAACAACAAGAACAACTCTTCCTTAGAGGGAAACAATACAAGTAATCCTAACTTCTAGGAATAGAGTATTCCTTAGGGGCTCGTTTATAGCATTGTATTCAATAGGAGTCGTGCAAAAGAAAGAACGGTATAGTCTTACATACCTGGTACTTACTGCGCCAGTTCTCGAGCTACGCAATTTGCTACAATTCCTTAGTCTACAATTAGAGAACAGTTCAATCGTTACTCACTACGCGTCATAGCTATCATTAACCACAATCTCCTAATTTCATATGGTGGTTCTCTACACTCTTCCTCCCCTAAACCTCATCAAACATATTTATAGCACATGCAACTCATTTACGACCCATAATAATCATGACCCATTCCGTTTAACCACGCTTATCTTGATTTCATAGTTTCTAGTCACCCTCCCATGGGTCTTTACAAGCATGCAACTACATATCATGAGTGTCCAAGGGAAAATTGCATGAAGGGATTACCTTGCATGTGAATTATCTAGCCCTCTTCTTCAATTCCTCAATTTCTAGGTCTTGCCCTCAATGTGGGTTTGTAAGAGGGGGAAACTCAGCTATGGTCCCCTTTTTGTTCCTCAATTTTTTGCTTTCCTTCTTCAATTTAGAGTTTGTAAGAGAGGAAATTGGTTATGTTTGGTGTGGGGCTTTGAGAGAGGTCGTTTGGGGCCTTCTACTGAGTTTAAGCTTCAGAAAATGAAGAAGGAACGGGTTTGGGTCCCTTTTATAGGCCTGACAATAAGTGGCACGCGTGCCTGACAATTTCAGGTTTGCGATCGTATACCCGCCACAAACAGGACATGCGGTTCGCATTCTGGTCGCAAATCTCAGCCCAGAAATCTGTTGTATTAGGCGCAGAAGGGCCAGATTTGCGGTTCGCATTTTCAACAATGCAATCACATTCTGGTCGCATTTCAGACACGGATTCAGCCCAGAACTCTGTTCCACTCTGCGATGGAAGGTGTCACCTTTGCGGTCCGCATTTGCATTATGCAGTCCGCATACTGGCCGCATATTTGACACAATTTCACTGTCTCAGTTTGCGACCCTGGTGTTGGATATGCGGCCCGCATTTGTGCTTTGCGGTTTGCATATCTAACTATGCAACACCTTTGTTCTTTTTCTTAACTTTAAACTATTTTCTAAGTTCTTAGTCCCTTATATGTAAACTATTTCACGGCGTATGCTAACATACGAATTTACGGGTTGTAACACTCTCCCCCCTAAGGAACATTCGTCCCCGAATGTAGGGATTTTCGGAAACCACTAAATCCCAGCAATAAATGAAAGGTAATAATGAAGAGTCGAGTTCCTATTTACCTCGTGGGGATGTTTCTCTTATTTCATGCATGCTGTGTCCTTTGGTACCATCATTGTCTGCACTCTGGAACAGGTACGGGTATTTAAACTTCATTTCTTCCTCCGCTTCCCATGTCATTTCCTCCGTGTTCCTGTTCCTCCATAGTACCTTGACAGAAGCTACATCCTTAGTCCTTAGCTTGCGGATTTGTCTATCTAATATAGCCACTGGTACCTCTTCGTATGTTAGATCCTCTGTGATCTGTACATCTTGGATGGGGACGACCCGAGAGGGATCTCGAATACATTTTCACAACATGGACACATGGAATACCGGATGGATAAATTCAATTTCGGATGGTAGCTCTAACTCATACGCGACATGTCCAATCCGCCAAAGGATTTTGTACAGACCGATATACCTAGGGCTTAGTTTACCTTTCTTCCCGAATCACATGACACCCTTCATGGGTGAAACTCTCAGGAACACCCAATCACCAGCTTCAAACTCTAGTTCACGACGTCGGACGTCAGAATAGGACTTTTGCCTACTTTGTGCTGTCTTCAATCGTCCCGGTATCACTTTTACTTTTTCAACAGCTTGATGGATCAAATCCGGCCCATACAGCTTAGTTTCACCAACTTCGAACCACCCAATTGGCGATCTACACTTCCTCCCATACAATGCCTCATATGGGGCCATTTTTATACTGGAGTGGTAGCTGTTGTTGTAGGCAAACTCTATAAGTGGAAGATGGTCATCCCAACTTCCTTTGAAATCCAAGACACAAGCCCTCAGCATATCTTCAAGTGTCTGAATAGTACATTCAGCTTGTGCGTCAGTTTGCGGATGAAAAGTTATGCTGAGATTCACCTGTGTACCCAAACCTTTTTGGAAAGATTTCCAAAAGTTAGCCGTGAATTGAGCTCCTCTGTCTGATATAATAGACACTGGTACCCCATGAAGTCTAACAATCTCCTTTATGTACAACTTTGCATAGTCTTCAGCTGTGTAGGTCGTCTTAACTGGCAGAAAATGAGCACATTTGGTAAGCCGATCCACTATTACCCAGATAGAGTCGAACTTACGACTGGAGCGAGGTAATCCAACAATGAAGTCCATGTTAATCACCTCCCATTTCCAGGTCGGAATCTCCATATTCTGGAGCAGTCCACCCGATTTCTGATATTCTACCTTTACCTGTTGGCAATTGGGACACTAGGCTACAAATCCTGCAATTGACTTCTTCATGCCATCCCACCAATACTGCTCTTTTGCATCATGGTACATCTTTGTTGAGCCAGGATGGATGGAATATCTGGAGTGGTGAATTTCCTTCAAAATCCTTTCTCGCAACCCTGCCACATTTGGCACGCATAACCGACCTTGACATCTCAAGGTTCCATCTCCTGCGATCTCAAAAGATGATATTTTACCTTGCTGAATGCCCTCTCTCAGCAACAAGGTGGGATCCTCGTATTTCCGTGCTTTCACCTCGGCTATGAGAGATTATTCTGACGTGTTATGTACAAAAACACCCCCATCCTCGGAATCTAACAATTTGACCCTCATATTGGCTAGCTGATGAAGCTCTTTGGTTAAACTTCATTTGCCTGCCTCAATGTGTGCTAAACTTCCCAGTGACATACGGCTGAGGGCGTCTGCCACAACATTGGCCTTGCCCGGATGATACAATATTTTAACGTCGTAGTCCTTCAGTAATTCGAGCCAACGTCATTGTCTCAAATTTAATTCTTTCTGACTGAAGATGTCTTGCAAAATTTTGTGGTCTGTGTAGATGTCGACATGGACACCATATAGATAGTATCGCCACGTCTTCAAAGCATATACTACTGCAGCCAATTCCAAATCATGGGTTGGGTAATTCTTTTCATGCTTCTTCAGTTGTCTTGAAGCATAAGCGATCACCTTTCCACACTACATCAATACACATCCCAAACCTATGCCGGAGGCATCATAATATGCCACATAACCTTCAGTTCCGTCAGGAAGAGCAAGGACTGGAGTGGATGTTAATCGATCTTTCAGTTCCTGAAAACTTCGCTCACAAACATCTGTCCATTGAAATTTGGCAGCCTTCTGGGTCAGCTTAGTTAATGGTGCTGATATAGAAGAGAAGCCTTCTACAAACCGTCTATAATACCCTGCCAATCCCAAGAAACTACGGACTTCTGATGGCGTAGTAGGTCTTGGCCAATTCTTGACCACGTCGGTCTTTTGAGTATCGACGCTAATACCTTCATCAGATATCACATGGCCTAAGAATGCCACAGAATTCAGCCAAAATTCGCATTTGGCGAGCTTTGCATATAACCTGTGATCCCGAAGGGTCTGCAATACTATCCGCAAGTGACCCATATGTTCTGCCTCTGAACGGGAATACACCAGGATATCAACAATGAATACCACCACGACATCAAGATAAGGCCTGAATACCGTGTTCATGAGATCCATAAAAGCAGCTGGGGCATTTGTTAGCCCGAACGACATTACTAGGAACTCAAAATGCCCATATCTCGTTTTGGAGAAATATTTGGCTCCTTGGAGTTGATCAAACAGGTCGTCAATTCTCGGAAGTGGATATTTGTTCTTTATGGTGACCTTATTCAACTGACGATAATCGATACACATCCGTAGCGATCGATCTTTCTTTCGTACGAACAAGACTGGTGCACCCCAAGGTGAAGTGCTAGGCCTAATGAAGCCTTTATCCAGCAAGTCCTTCAACTGTACTTTGAACTCTCGCAACTCTGCTGGGGCCATTCTGTACGGAGGGATAGAAATTGGATGAGTATCAGGCAACACATCGATGCCAAACTCGATTTCCCTTTCAAGAGGAAGACCTGAGAGTTCATCTGGAAAAACATCCGGAAACTCATTGACTACCGGAATTGTCGGTAGACTAGCCGTCTCCGCCTCCGCGTCCTTAACGTGAATAAGGTGGTAGATATATCCCTTGGAGATCATCTTCCTTGCCATAAGGTAGGAAATAAACCTACCTTTTGGCGTAGCAACGTTCCCCTTCCATTCAAGGACGGGTTCACCAGGAAATTGAAATCTAACCTTTGTGTAACAATCAACACTGGCATAGCATTAAGCCAACCAATCCATTCCCATTATCACATCAAAATCTACCATTTCTAACTCAATTAGATCTGCTGAGGTTTGACGACTACAAATCATCACAGTGCAACCTCTATATATTCTTTTGGCAATTACAGAATCTCCTATTGGAGTGGATACCGCAAAGGGTTTGCTTATTAATTCGGGTGCGATATCGAACTTATCAGCCACAAGGGGTGTAACATAAGATAACGTGGACCAGGGATCAATCAATGCATACACATCATGAGAAAGCACTGATAATATACCTATGACAACATCCGGAGATGATTCAAGGTCCTGTCGGCTCGCTAGAGCATATATTCAGTTTTGAACACCGCTTGGGCCCGGCATTGTACCGCTGCCTCTGCCACGAACTGCTGGCTGCTGAGGACCTCGTACTGGAGGTTGAATAGATAAGGAAGAACCAGCCGCAGATCCAGTTTGGTGAGCCATACCACCATCCCTTCTGTGAGGACAGTCCCGCATCATGTGACCGGGCTGTCCGCAATAATAACATCCATCCGAACCCCGACGGCAAGGTCCAAAGTAGGTCCTGCCGCACTGCTCACAATGAGGTATTGGGGATCTCATCTAACTAGTAGCCTTGTGATAAGGCGAGCTTGATGTCTGCGAGCTTTGGAACTGTCGAGGGGCACTAGACACAGGTAGTGCCGAACTCCTCGAAGAATGGGGCCTCACACTACTTCTGGAATCACCAGAATACCCTGCAATCCTTGTTCTCTTATGCTGGGTCCTTTCCTGTTCTCTGTCCGCCCTTTGTTGGCGTTTACGATCCTCTATGGTCTGCGCATAGGCCTGAATATGGGAGATGTCCATGCCCTCTATCAAGGAGGTCGTTGTGCATTCATTTATCAAATGCGGTCCCAATCCGTTCACGAACGAGTGAACTCTGTCGCTCATCTCGGCCACCATATGGGGAGCGTACCTTGCCAGAGAGTCAAACTGCATACTGTACTCTCGTACATTCATATTTCCCTGCTTAAGGTTCAAGAACTTATCGGCCTTGGCTCGACGTACCTTAACTGGCAGGTAGTGGCGAAGGAACGCCTCAGAGAATTCATTCCATACGGGTGGGGGAGCATTTGGACCCCTGGATCTCTCCCAACCGTCATACCAGAACACTGCTAAGTTCCGTAATCGGTAAGAAGCCAGTTCTACTGCCTCTATATCACTGGCATGCATAACCCGCAGTGTGCGGTGTATTCGATCAATGAAATCCTGCGGGTCTTCCTTAGGATCAGACCCGGTAAACACTGGAGGATCCAAATTGATGAAGTCATGGATACTCGTATTGACCGGTCTCTCAGTAGTACCGGCATTCTGCCTCCGAGCCTGGGAAGCTAGGAGGCTAGTCAACAACTGCACCGCAGTCCTCAGGTCCTGGTCTGTAGCATCAGAAGAAGGGACTGGGGAAGCTGGGCGGCTTCTAATATCTACTAGGGGGGAGGAGTAGATGAAGTCTGAGAAGGCATCTCACTTTGGCCCTCCACCGCGTGGGGCACCTGACTGGTCCCCTCTCCGGCATTTATATCGAGCCGTCCACTATTTGCTTGCTTCCTAGCCGAAGGCATCGCTATAGGAAAACAAGGCAAGTATTAGAGATGAACACTTATGACTCCGCTCTATGCACGATATAGATTCTGAAAGAAGGTAACATTCCTAAATGTCAGGTAGCCTCCTGATTATAAAATGTGGCGCGCAACACACCCATAATCAAGACCCTACTAGACACGGCTCATAGACAATCCCTAGGACACAACCTCGCTCTGATACCAATTTCTGTCACGACCCAACCGGAGGGTCGCGACAGGGCATCGGACCCTGCTTGTAGAGCGCCGGCGTACCCCTCATATCTGCTATCTTACTTCCTTTGTTATCTACACAGCCTGTCATACGCATGCAGTTTTGAACAACATCACATTGGGCGGAAACGTCATACCATGACATAAACATACTTGTATACATAGTATGCCAACGGAGCTACAGTGCAAAACTATACAACTTAATACATATGCTGACGAGGCAATACAACTTACATGAGTCAACCCAACACTGGCTATACATACATTAACATTTTTCTATGAGCCTCTACAAGAACATACATTAAGCAACCTATGTCGGAACAGGGCCCCGACATGCCCAACATATCTACACAAGGTGCATACCAAGGCTGTAGCAAGTCCGAAAGATGAATCTTGCTAATATCTGCTGAATCCGGATAGCCTACTGCTGTGGGGGAGCTCCGTCTATAAGTCTATTAGGACCTGCAGCACGACATGCAGCGTCCACAATAAAGGACGTCAGTACGGATAATGTACTGAGTATGTAAGACAGGAAAACATAATATAGGAACGATAATATAAGCATCAAGATAGAAACATGTAACCTGTAATAAGTGAATTGCCTCTGAGGGCAGCTAACCATGACCTATTCGTAGTGCTCATGTCTATACACATGACTCTTATAACATTATCGTATACATGTTTATTATCATTATCTTCGCCTTATATTCACGCCTCTGTGGGCTTGTCATTTTCATATACATTTATTGTTACCGCATACATTCACATAATCGTTACCTTATACAATTACATACGCCCCCATGGGCTCATCATCATCATACGCCTCTGTGGGCTCGTCATCGTCATATGGCTCTGTGGGCTCATCATCTTCATATGCCTCTGTGGGCTCATCATTATCATATCATAACATATCTTACCCGGCCGTACTAGGCGCGGTCATAACATACCGGCCTTCATTAGGCGCGGTCATAACATACCCGGCCTTTCATTAGGCGCGGTCATAACAATTAAATTACACTTTTATAATACATTGCATGCTCATTCATTAAACGTGTTTCAAACCCTTTCTAGCAACATACGATTATTACCCTCTTTTTTTACATGTAATTAAGAATGTCTCTTTAACATGAACCTTGTAATACTCACGGAATACCATCAACATTAATATCATAACAACAAGAACAATTCTTCCTTAGAGGGAAACAATACAAGTAATCCTAACTTCTAGGAATAAAGTATTCTTTTAGGGCTCGTTCATAGCATTGTATTCAATAGGAGTCGTGCAAAAGAAAGAACGGTATAGTCTTACATACCTAGTACTTACTGCGCCAGTTCTCGAGCTACGCAATTTGCTACAATTCCTTAGTCTACAATTAGAGAACAGTTCAATCGTTACTCACTACGCATCATAGCTATCATTAACCACAATCTCCTAATTTCATATGGTGCTTCTCTACACTCTTCCTCCCCTAAACCTCATCAAACATATTTATAGCACATGCAACTCATTTATGACCCATAATAATCATGACCCATTCCGTTTAACCACGCTTATCTTGATTTCATGGTTTCTAGTCACCCTCCCATGGGTCTTTACAAGCATGCAACTACATATCATGAGTGTCCAAGGGAAAATTGCATGAAGGGGAGTAGTAACTTACCTTGCATGTGAATTATCTAGCCCTCTTCTTCGATTCCTCAATTTCTAGGTCTTGCCCTCAATGTGGGTTTGTAAGAGGGGGAAACTCAGCTATGGTCCCCTTTTTGTTCTTCACTTTTTTGCTTTCCTTCTTCAATTTAGAGTTTGTAAGAGAGGAAATTGGTTGTGTTTGGTGTGGGGCTTTGAGAGAGGTCGTTTGGGGCCTTCTACTGAGTTTAAGCTTCAGAAAATGAAGAAGGAACGGGTTTGGGTCCCTTTTATAGGCCTGGCAATAAGTGGCACGCGTGCCTTACAATTTCAGGTTTGCGATCGCATACCCGCCGCAAACAGGACATGCGGTTCGCATTCTGGTCGCAAATCTCAGCCCAGAAATCTGTTGTATTAGGCGCAGAAGGGCCAGATTTGCGTTTCGCATTTTCAACAATGCAATCACATTCTGGTCGCATTTCAAACACGGATTCAGCCCAGAACTCTGTTCCACTCTGCGATGGAAGGTGTCACCTTTACGGTCCGCATTTGCATTATGCGGTCCGCATACTGGCCGCATATTTGACACAATTTCAGCTCAGAACTCTGTCTCAGTTTGCGACTCTGGTGTTGGATATGCGGTCCGCATTTGTGCTTTGCGGTTCGCATATCTAACTATGCGACACCGTTGGGTTCTTAGTCCCTTATATGTAAACTATTTCACGGCGTATGCTAACGTACGAATTTACGGGTTGTAATATTTATGGTTGTGGCTACTTCGCTCCCCTTTAGGGTGGCGATTATGCACACTGATACTAGATCCGCTCTCCGACTGAGTGCATCGGCAACATGATTAGTCTTCCCACTTTGGTACTCCAGGTTGAAGTGAAATTTCGCTAGGAGTTCCTGCCACCTGGCCTGTCGACCATTCAATTTCGGCTGGGTCATGAAATGGCTAACAGTTGTGTTGTCTGTCTTGACCGCGGACGGGGTTCCCAGAAGATAGTGCCTCCAAAGGCGTAAGCAATAGACGAAAGCCAATAATTCCTTCTCGTGGGAGGCATAGCGCCGCTCTGCATCCTTTAGCTTCCAGCTATCGTACGCTAGGGGATGCCCTTCTTGTAGCAAGACTCCACCAAGGGCATTGTCGGTGGCATTCATTTGTACCTCGAATGGTTTGGCCAAATCAGAGAGGGCCAAGACGGGGCTACTAGACATAGCCGCTTTCAATGCATTGAAGGCCTCCGCTCGCCTGGGTCCCCAATCCCAAGGCGTGATCTTCTTGAGGAGTTCTGTCAGTGGTACTGCGATGAGGGATTAATTTTTCACAAAACATCGATAGAAGTTTCATAGGCCAAGAAACACCCTCAGGGCGTGGATATCCTTAGGCGGCGGCCAATCTGTGATAGCCTGAATTTTCTGTTCGTCCATCTTGATACGCCCTTCCTCAATGACATGCCCGAGGAAGTCGATTTTTTTTTGAGAAAAGGAGCATTTGGATACTTTGCATATAATTCGTGCTCCCGCAATCCTACTAAGACCTTCCGCAAGTGTTCTAGGTGTTCCTCCACTGTCTGGCTATATACTACAATGTCATCCAAATAAACCACCACGAATTCGTCAATGTATTCTCGGACGACTTGGTTCATCAGGGTGCAAAATATGGCTAGTGCATTCGTCAAGACGAATGCCATAACCAGGAAGTCGTATGACCCATATCTTGTCACGCAAGTCATCTTGTGTTCATCACCCTCTCCAATCCGAACTAACCAATAACCTGTCTTCAGGTCTATTTTGGCGAACATCGCCGCACTACCCAGTCTATCGTAAACTTCCATCATGTTTCTTTTGGAATAGCACAGGAGACCCGTACGGGGACTTGGAGGGAACGATGATCCCTCTGTCTAGCATTTCCGTCAACAGTCTCCAAAGCTCAGTGAATGTGGGTTGTGACATTCTATACGGCGCCCGGGAAGGTGGCTTCGCACCCAGCACCAACTCAATCTCATGGTCCATAGTGCGCCTAGGTGGGAGTCGCTTCGACATATCTTGTGGCATAACATATTCAAATTCCAGTAGCAGCTCCTTCACGAGTGTAGGAAGAGGACCCGAGGAGCGTTCTAGATCTTCAATGCAGAGGGTAGCCAAGAACGTAGATTCAAGTCTTTTGACCCCCTTCTTTAACTGAAAGACCGAGATGTTTTCAACGGCCATCTTCATGGGCATATACGGGATGATGCAGGGCTTGGCCCCATTTGTTCCCATCATCAGTAGCATGTCTGTATATGGTACGAGCATGGTGGTGATTTGCCTCAGGAATTCCAGCTCTACTATCAGCTCGAAGTCGTCTATGACCACCACCGCAAGTTGAATTTTCCTTCATAAGGCCAAGCTTCACTGAAACTTCTCTAGCTATTCCACCCATGAGTTGAGGAGGTGAGCAGATAGCCTTGACACGACCTCTGACCTTTCCTACGACTAGGCCAAGGCGCTCCACCTGAGTCGAAGCTAAATAGTTGTGGGTAGCACCCGTGTCTATCATCGCCCAAATGGGTTTGCCATTTACCTTCATCTCGACTAACATTAAGGTCCTCTCTTGTTTAAGAGAAGTCTACTCATCTGCCTTCTTTTTCCCTCTCTTGTTGATTGGGCAGGGGTCCTTCTTCTTGCGTATACCAGCACTGGTTCCCGCTAAGGCCTCAGAAATAGAGCCAACAATTGCATTGAAGGCACCTACTGGTTCAGTCTGGTCTGCATAATCGGATTCGTCATCCGTTCCATCGTCAACAGCTTGATGGGCATTCATTTGTGCATGTGGATATTTATTATTCCAATGTGGTCTGCCGTAATGACGGCATCCTAAAGGGGGTTTCTTCCCCCAATCGTTGTTGTTAGATGCAGTGCTAGTACTGCCTAAGGAGGGAGCCTTAAATTTGGTTGCACTCCGATCTCCTCCGCTTCTGCTAGGGCCACCAGTACTCGGCTGGCCCCCTTTGTACCCTCTTTTGACAGGCTATTGAGGCCTATCCTTGCGAGCTTCCACTTGATAATCCCCAAGGCACTCCGCTGCTTGAATCGCCTTGGGCGACGTGTCTACTCTTTGTCTTTGGAGCTCCATACGGGCATAGGGTTTCAACCCTTCCAGGAAAATGAAGAGTTTGTCCTTGTCCCCCATGTCACGTAGGCTCAGCATGAGTGCGGAGAATTCTCGCACGTACTCCCGCACAGATTTGGTCTAGCGGAGCTCTCGTAGCTTCCCCTTGCATTGTACTCAACATTTTCGGGGAAGAACTGCAGGCGTATGGCTGCCTTTAGTTCCACCCATGTGTCGAGAGTATCTTCACCAGCCTTGATGGCTTCGTATTTCACCTGCTACTAGATTTTAGCATCACCCTGAAGATACATGGAAGCAGTTTCCACCTTCTTAGCTTCTTCTAGGCCTCCCACGGCATTGAAGTATTATTCGATGTTGAAGATGAAGTTTTCCACTTCTTTGGAATTCTGAGCTCCACTGTATGGCTTTGGCTCGGGAATTTTTAGTTTTTGTGTCGTGGGGGCAAAGTTCACAGCACCCCCAGTTTGGTTCCCGTATCCTCGAAGCACGCCTTATAAAGAAGCATTGACAACGTTGAGCTGGCCTGTCAAGTTGTCTATAGTTTGTTGCATGGCAGTCACCTTCTCTGCCTTTTGTGCCCTGTGGGCTAAATCTTTGGCACGCTCCTGCTGGAGGCCCTCATATTTCCCAAACATTTCGGCTACCTCTGTGGCTGCCGTTTGCCGGTCTCCTTCAGAGTCGCGGATGATGTTTTCTATGTCAACTTCGGCCTGGTGCATCCTGCGATCCAGGTCGTCCAACCTTTGCAGTAGGCTGGTCTTTAGATCAGGCACCATTTCTACGATGGGTCGTAATGCGCCAACCGTCTCCTCGAGGGTCGCGATGTGTTCCCCATGATTCACCATGGTCAGAAATGGTGGTAATTGAAATGTTATCCCTCGTCTGATGTTGAGCCTAGGCTCTGATACCAACTGTTACGCGGCGCCTTTCGGAGATTCTTTGGAAGGGCAACGTAAGGCGAAGCAATCGATGTCAGTGCGATTGCTGTCCGCCACTAAGGTCCCCTCCGTATGCTAGATTAAATTGTCAGTGTCGTACGGAAAAACCAGTGTCGTAAGCAACTGAGAATAGAAAAAAAATTTGAGAATGAAAGAAAGCTTGATTGCATAAATGAAAGCTATTATAGAAAAGCTATGCGGTGTCGAGGGGGGAGACACCAGTACAGAGAATTGTTTGCTTGCTAGAAAGTTTTGAGTGCTTGATCCCCCCTAATAATGCTTAAAAAAAAATCAAAGTTATATGACTTGACCTAAATAAGTTGTAAGAGCACACTAAAAGAAAATTAAGTAAACCTACTCTATATTTACAATGAAAAGGACTTGGTCTTCTATAAGGTACAAACAAGTTCGTTTGCAGCAGCTTTGTCTTTAGCATCAGGGTCTGCGCGCGGCGTTATCTGCGCGTGCGGCGCTGTTGGCATTTGCCTGTGGCTGGAGCTGGCGCTGGTTTTCAGTGGGGCGACAGAGGCACCTGCGCGCTTGTCACTTGGAGTGGCTGAGACCACGGGGCCGATCGTGGCACTGGGCGTTGGGAGGCTTGCCAGGACACCACGGGGCGCGTCCAAGGGGTCATGGGGCATGGCTGGAAATCCGCCCATGACATAACGTCCGCACGGTAGAAACCCCGTGCCACAATAACATCCGCACGGCAAAAACCTCGTGCCACAATAACATCCGCACGGCAGAAACCTCATGCCATAATAACACTGAATACCACAGCAACAACGACAATAACACAAGAATACGGCAAGTAATTCAACTCAGGAACTCCAGAACACAAAAATGACGGAAGAACGAACTCACAAGGAAAGACACAACAGGAGATAGTGGTACAACATAGCAATAGCTCAACAAGGAAAAGATATTGTGTAGCAATGATCCCTCAAAAGTACAAATCAATGATAAGAGGGATAACATGAATCAATGACTCCAATTAAGGGTAAGTCAACAATGATAAGGGATAACAAATCCTTACTTAGGGTGGAGCAGTATGGAAGAGAATCGGCAAATTTAATTAAGGATAGGCAGATTATGGAAAAGATAATAATAACTTCAATTAAGGATAAACAATTTCGAGAAGGATAGCATAACAATAAAAGAGGCAACAACTTCAGTTAAGGCACATAAGAGCCTAATCGACAAGAAGGGTAAAACATGGAGCAATTAATTCCAAATAAAGACACGTAAGGGTGAAATTAGTAAATGGGGGATTTAACATAACAAACAACTCTATATCTAATGAACATAAGAACCTTAGAGCCCAAAACGGTCAAATTTCCACAAGTAAGCCCGAGCACATACTCGTCACCTCGCGTACACGGGCTTCAAATGACAGAATTAGCACCAAGACTCAATTCCTAAGGAGCAGTTCCCCAACACAAAGTTAGGAAAGATACTTACCTCAAAGAAGCTAGATTGTTACTCTTAAATGACCTGCTCGAGTGAAACAACCTCCACACAGCTCAAATCTAGTCAAAAATAACTTAAATTTATAAATAGAACTCATAGAAAATAATTCCGGATAATAAAGTTTCAATCTTTAACAAAAACTAAAAGTCAACCCAAAAGTTGAACCCCGGGCCCGCACCTCGAAAACCGATAAATTTACAAAACCCAAACACACATTCCGATTTTGAAAGATTTCTTCAAAAATTCCCATTTTCCTCATCTTAAAACACTAATTATAAGATAAAATAAAAGGTGGGACCATGGAATATAATAAATTCTGGGTGAAGAACACTTACCCTAATGAATGGCTTGAAAAACCCACGAAACATCTCTCAAAACTGAGGTCTACAACTCAAAATATGGTGAAAATGGCCAAACCCTCGACTTATATGGTTCTGCCCAGTACTTCCGCATTTGCGGACAAGGAAGTGCATCTGCACTCTCACATTTGCAAGAAAACGTTCGCATCTGCGAACTCAACTGGCCAGCCCAGTGGCCGCACTTGTGCAAACGTAAGCCGCACTTGCGACTCCGCAGAAGCACACAAGCAGTCGCAGAAGCGGGCATCTTCACATTTGCGATCGCTGGGCCGCAAAAGCGAGGATCTCCCTAAGGCCTCAACATCGTAGAAGCGACAGAAACTTCAGAGAAGAGGCTCCTCATCTCAAACTTCCGCAGATGCGGATACACCAGAAAACTGCCCATCACCAGCCTTGACCAAAATTCCAAAACGATCCGAAACTCATCCGAGCCACTCGAAACCCCGTCCGAATATACCATCAAGTTTCATAACACAACATGGACCAACTCGAGGCCTCAAATCACATCAACAACGTCGAAACTACAAATCGCACCATGAATCAAACTTATGAAATTTCGAATATTCCAACTTCTAAAACTCATGCCGAAACATATCAAATCAACCCGGGATGACGTCAAATTTTGCATGCAAGTTCCAAATGACATAACAGAGCTAATCAAACTCTCAGAATCGCATTCCGAACCCGATATCACCAAAGTCAACTCTCACTCAAACCCCTCAACCTCCCAACACTTCAACTTTCAAATATTTCGCCGAAATTCTTCAAATTACCCTACGGACCTCCAAATACAAATCCGAACGCACGCCTTAGTCCAAAATCACCGTACAAAGCTATTGGAACCGTCAAAATCCCATTTCGTAAAAGTCAAATTCCGATCGACTCTTACCACTTAAGCTTCTAAAACAAGAATCCTTCTTCCAAATTGATCCCGAATCGTCTGAAAACCGAACTCAGCCACACACGCAGGTTATACACATAATACGAAGCTGCTCGAGATCTTAAGCCGCCGAACGGGGAGCTAATTCTCAAAACGATTGGTCGGGTCGTTACAGGCCACCACCTCTAAAGGCCTGACCTCCACCTTTAGCGGCCTGACCTCCACCTCTGGCTGCCTGACCCCTGCCTCTAGCTGGTTGAGCAGGCGGTGGAGCAACTGGTGCCGGGACCATGGCACGAGTACTCTATTGTGGCATGTCGCACAGCAATCTTGGACAAAACCTCCTGATGTGACCAGTACCTCCACACTCAAAACACCCATCCTGCTGTTGTGGCTGCTGAAGCTGACCCGAATGGCCGGATAACCACGATGATAGCTCTGAATCGGAGGTGCACTGATAGGAGCTAATGGTGCACTGTAGGCTAGCTGCCCAAAATAGGTACATAAAGACCACGACTCCTGAAGCACTGTGAGATGCCTGAAGCGATGACTGAACTGGCTTGGGAGGATGGCCCCTACCAAAAGTACTCCTGCCTCCAGATGAGGCACCACTAAAACTACCAGAATGACGAGGCTTTTTATCAGACACCGGCCCCCTCTCCTAAGCATGAACCATCTCAATCCGTCTGGCAACATCTACGGCCCTCTGAAAAGTAATATCATCTCTAGTCTCCTTGGTCATCTATAGCCTGATAGTGAAAGTGAGCCCATTAATGAATCTCCTCACTCTCTCTCTCTCTTAGTAGGAAGCAAGATAATGGAATGGCGAGCTAGGTCCACAAATCGAGTCTTGTATTGAGTAACAATCATACTACCCTGTTGAAGACGCTCAAACTGCATGCGGTAATCCTCTCTCAGAGTGACAGGAATGAACTTATCTAGAAATAGCTGTGAGAACTGATCCCAGGTAAGTGCAGGCGAACCAGCTGGTCTAGTTAACATATAATCTCTCTAGCACCTCTTGGTGGAACCAGTCATCTGAAACACTACAAAATCTACCTCATTGGCCTCAACTATGCCCATGTTCCGCAATACCTCATAGCAGTGGTCAAGATAATCATGTGGGTCCTCAGAAGGTGCACTACTGAAATGAACAGGAAAGAGCTTGGTAAACTTATCCAGCATCAACAAAACCTCAGAAGACATAGCGGGCCTATCACCGGCCAGTGCCGCAACAATCGGCTGAACCACCCCAACTGGCGGGGCTGCTGGAGTTTGATACTGGGGAGCCACCTGTTCCGGAGTGTGAGTAGCGGGAGCCTGTGCTCCTCCCTCCAGCCCGAGAGATGGCTGGTGCCACCAGGAATGTACCGGTCTGGGTTACACTCTCCATAAGGCCCACCAAACGAACTAGAATGTCCTGAAGCACTGGAGTGGCTATGAACCCCTCTGGGACCGAAGCTGGTCCGATGGGTACAGTCTGAGCTGGAACCTCCTCCTCGTGATCAATCTGATGCTCCACTACGAGTGCTGCTGCTCGAGCTCTAAGTTGAGCTCTGTCTCTGACTCGATTGCGGCGTGCAACCCGATCCCACCGTACAAGCACAATTCTTCCGTATTTCACCATATCAATATCAAGAATAACATATAAAATCCGTTGTGGCGCGCAACCCGATCCTACCATATAATCGAAATCAATGGCATAATACTCCCTTATTTAACCATATCAAAATCACATATATAATTCATTGCGGCGTGCAACTTGATCCCACCATATCAATCTTCCTTATTTCACCCGTTGTGACGTGCAACCCGATCCAAACAAAATTAATAAATGTAATTAATTCAACAACTCAATTCACAAGAATCTTCACAATTAAGGAATATAAAAGCAAAGCCATAAAGGACCTCGTACCAAATCAAGAAAAGCTACAATTAATACAAGGCAACAAGACATGGCAATATAGGACAGTTAAAGTGTACAAGCAAGACAATTAAGGCAAGTAGCAATTAATCATGGAAGCATGAAAGAAATAAATATTTTAATACGAGAGTAATAAGTAACAAGCAGCAAGTTAAGGCATGGGAAGCAATTAAAGCATGTAACAGTTAAGACATGAAATAAAATAATCAATAAAATACGGGCAAGCATGGAACAATTATTTTGACGGCATATATACACTCGTCACCTCACATATATGCCGCTACACATGTAATTCACATAACACATAACTTAATGGTTCTTATTCCCTCAAATCAAGGTTAGACCCAACACTTACCTCGCTCCGCAAGCAAATTAAAGCTCAACCAGGGCCTTTTATCTAAAATGCGCCTCCAAACCAATCGAATCTAACCAAAATCAACTCAATAACATCAAACAATGCTAGGGAAATCAATTACAATACATAAAGTTAAAATCTTTACACTTTTTTCAAAAACTCAACAAAAGTCAGCCTCGGGCCCGCTTGATCAAAATTCGATATTCGGACCAAAATCAATTACCCATTCACCCTTGAACCTGATTATGTAATTAGTTTCGAAATCCGACCTCAATTAAGGTCTAAATCTCAATTTTACAAAAACCTCAAATTCTTCCCAAATCTCTAATTTTCTACCATGAAAGAGCATAGATTGAGGTTAGAAATTGATGGGTGTCAAAGGAAATGGAAGAAAACAACTTAAAGTACACTAACCTATGAAATGGTGATTAAATTTCTCTTCAAAATCGCCTTTAGGCCAAACTCTAATGAGAAGATGGTGAAAAATGGACGAAATCTCATTTTTGGGATATTTATTTGACTGGGCGTCAAGCCTTCTTCGCATTCGCGAAGCACAACAGCCAGAATAGCCTACGCGTTCGAAAGGTTCCTTACGCGTTCACGAAGGCTTCTCTCCCTAGACCTTCGCGTTCGCGGTAGCGTAACAGCGATGACCCCCTCCCAGGCCCATAAACCTACGCGTTCATGAAGAATAAATCCCCCAATACTCCACGTTCGCGACCCAACTATCGCGTTCGCGATAAAGAAAACCACCCTAGCCCCAGTTTCTCCTTCGCGATCGCGAGAATGGCTTCGCGATCGCGAAACACAAAGCACCAAGTTACAGCAACAGTGGAAAACCAGCAATTGCCTAAGTTCAAAAATCACCCGTAGCATATCCAGAACTCACCCGAACTCCTCGGTTCCAAACCAAACATGCACACAAGTGTAATAATATCATACGAACTTGCTCGCGCGATCAAAACATCAAAATAACTCCTAGAACCACAAATCGGACACCAAAAAATTTTGTAATTTTCAAAGAAATTCAAGAACATGAAATTTTACAACTAGACGTCCGAATTATGTCAAATCAACTCCGTTTTGCACCAAATTTTGCAGACAAGTCATAAATACTAGAATAAACCTATACCAAGTTCCAGGGCTGAAATTCGAACCCGGTAGCAACAAAGTTAACCTTCGGTCAAACTTAAAAATTATTTAAACCTTTAAATTGCTAGTTTTCAACAAATTATGTTAAGTCAAGTTAGGGACTTTCGAATTCGATTTCGAGCATACGCACAAGTCCCAAATCACGATACAGACTTGTCGGGGCCGTCAAAACACTGATCCAAGTCTTTTTACATAAAACGTTGACCATAGTCAACTCAAATGAGTTTTAAAGCACGATTTCATATTTTTATCAATTTTTTTATAAAATCTTTTCGAAAAAAGACACGGACTATGCACGCAAATCAAAAAAAGCCAAACAGAGCTACTCGAGGTCTCACAATATAAAAATAAAAAGTAAAACTATAAATGACATATCAAGTCATCACACTAGATATAAGGATTAGAGCTTAAGCTTTTTCTTTGATTTCTTAGTTGTTGTTTGTACTCAGATGACTTGACTTTTGCAATTTCATAGATGCAAATTACAATTGAAGCCTTCCTACAAATTTTATAATTGTTTTGTAATTTCTTTTATGAAGCCAAGACCTTCAGAAAAAAGATAAACATCAAGCTTTTTCACTTCTTGATAAATATCTATATAAAAAACTTACTCTTGAACCAAATGTCCCCTAACTTCATTGGTCTTTCTAGTTAAAAGAGTCCTCAGATGAAATCACTGGCAATTTCAAATAAAATGTTCGTCAAAATTATAACTCAGAAAAGTCTTGATGATTGTGATGTATACCAAACTAGACAATATTTATCCAATCAAGTTGCATGAATATTTTTGTCCTAAAATTTAATTAGTTGCCGGTAGCTGACAGCCATTTTTTCATAAAGTTGAACATTCAAGGTCTACTCATAATTTTCTTAATAAAATACATTAATTCCGCATCTATATAAAATTAGATAACTTTAATTTAAAAATAAACATATAAAAATAGAATAAAAATCAAATAATTATAATCAGTACCTGTTTCGTACTGTCAAGTACGAAGTTTGTTGTAGCACCTTTATTTTTATTTTTTAAAAAAAAATTTAATTTTGTTAGTTGACATTTGAGCTGATTGAAATTTTCATAACTTCCATATAAACGTAATGCTCAACAACTAATCAAGTCAAATACTCCATTGAATATTTTAATTAACAAAGAATAGTATAAACTTGGAACAGAAACGAAAATGTTCAGTATCTTCATGTCAAATTACAAAGGTTGGCAATGTAAATTATCGAAAAGAAAATTTTCCCAATATTTATCAAGTTTAAGCTCTGTTGCACAAATAATATATTACTTTTTTGTATTATCATATTAAGTTGAGTTACAAATAACATGTAAATTTTTATAGAAAACCTGATATGATAATTTAATATGAAAATTGCTTCCCATTTAACTCTGCAACATAGCGATTTTTTTTTTTTCTATTTGAAGGACGGCACTTAATTTTCTTTTTGGTGACTTCGAATATAATAGGCAATACTCCATAGTTTACTTTTGTTCTAATTAAACGTTTTTTCGAAGTTGCGGTAAGCGTCAAGAAATTTATTTGGGTTCGAATATCCACTAAAATAGAATAACTTTATTTGTATATTGTATGGGCCAGAAATTAATTTAGTTATGATAAAGACCATATCAGTATTAAGAGAGCCTTCATGAGCTTCCACGTGTCAATTAGTGTGACTTCAGCAAGAGAAAAATTCAAGGTCGAAGTGACCTAACGAGAGATAAAAGATTAGGTCGAGGAGTCAAAAGAGATCAAGGTCGAGGACAAGCACTCCTCTTAAATAGAGTAATAACAACTAGTTTTAGAATAAGACTTTAAAGAGAATATTACAGTGAATATTCTCTGGATTTGTACTATTATAATTTTGTGGCACATGTCCTCTTATAAATAGAAATAGACATAGTTATAGAGGACATGGAACACTCACTTGTAAGACAACACATTAACATTCTCTGAAGATTCTTGCTTTATTATACACATACAAAATACACCTTTTTCTTGAAATTCTTGTCTAACTTTTCTCTCACGATCCGAGAAGAATCCAAATATTCAAAGGCTCATCAATGATTCATCATTCTCAGAAAGAATACTAAAGAATCTCATCCTTTTCGGGTGACTCACTGGCCTTTATTTATTTAAAGGTTATTCTTTGCTATTTATTACTATTAAATATTATCTCCCTCATGCTTGGATCATTGAATATTACAGTGTTGTCATCATTTACTGCTACTCAGATTATACTCGTATTGTCTTACCATAAAAAATCGGTTAACACACCTTTTGGATATTAATATTGTCTAAGATTAACTCTATTTTACAAGAAAATCTAATTGTTTAAACCTAGGTCTAGATTTTGGGTCAAACTGTTTGGCGCCGTCTGTGGGAATTTCTTAGCTAATATTTTAGTTTCCATTTGATCTACAACTCACGTAATTTGCTAACCTAACGACCACAAAGTTTTTCTCCTTCTCTACACATATAAAAACTTACGTGGCAGATGACCAAGGAAGCAGACCTAGGGCGACAGGTGACGTCCCCGGCAACCTTATGAACGCTATCAATGAGAGCTATGAAACACTTGGCGATGATGTGACACCCTCTGCCTCCCCCAAGAGCTAGATGTTGCCTCCCTCTCATTGCAACACAACAAAACCAAATTGAGAAGGGGTTTCCATGTCTACAGGAGAAGGGACGCCACCTGCCATGAAAAAGCTCCTCGAAGCATGGCTGACCGATACCTTAATAAGCGTGTTCAATAAACAAGCTCCATGCACGACAACAGAAACCACGAGAGGCCACACAGTACAACGAGGGGACGAATAGGGAGATCAACCAGACCCTCCAATGCCAGGTATAACTCACAATGTTACTAACAGTACGGGTGACGGCGTCCTCGCTGCTATGTTAAAGAGAATGAAGAAATGGAGAATGAGAAAAAAAGGCTCAGAGACCAAATGAAAGAACACCGAGAACGAGTCGACAAGATATCGGGCACCCCTAAGCTACTACCAAAAAGGGACGTCGGTAGGTTCGTAGAGCAGTCGTATAGCGAGGCAGCGGCCCCACATGCTATACCAAAGACCTTCAAAATGCCACCATATATGAGGATATACGATGAGACAATCGACCCTGAAGACCACGTGATTCATTACGCCGTGAAAGGCAACAACCTTACCAAGGAACAGGTGTCCTCCATTTTGCTGAAGAATTTTGGCAAAACCCTCACTGGAGGGGCGTTAACATGGTATTCACAGCTTCCAGCCGCTCCATAGAAGCGTTTGAAGAAATGGCTGATAAGTTCGTGATGGTGCATGCCGGGGCTAAGAAATCCAAAACAAGAGTAAACACATCTTCTTCATCAAGCAATCCATAGAAGAGGGGCTAAGGGACTTCCTCACCCGATTTAACAGGGTGAGGATGACCTTATCAAATGTGTCTGAAGAGATGGCAGTTGCAACCTTTCAGAATGGATTGAGTAGAGAAGGGTCAAGGGCGACCAGAAAGCTGTTGAGTCGATTGATGAAGTACCCTCCAACCACTTGGGATGCAATCCATAATTCCCATTGTGCCAAAGTCCGAGCAGATGATGACAACCTCAACGGACCAACTTTATGGCTCATCTCGGTATAAATCGAGCCAGGAAAGAACAAAGAGATAACATGAGGAGGGATCACCCAGTCCCAAGGCCAAACAGGGAACAACATCAACCTTACGTCAGGGCCCTCGTCCCTCCTTCCTTCCGCTATGATGATGGCCCATATAGGCCGAGGACGGGGACTCACAGGAACGGGAGAGGTATCCCCCCTTGTTATCTGCTCAAAATCTTTGTATTTCACCTACAGAGACAGTCTACGCCCTGGAGAAACTCGGAACAAAGGTGAAATGGCCACCAAAGATGAGGTCTGATCTGAGTAACAGGAAATTCGATCCCCTCTATGAGTTCCACCAGGAACGCAACACAAAACAGAAGGTTGCATCGCCTTAAGGCAAGAGATAGTGAACATGTTGCAGCAAGGGCACCTCAAAAAGCTGCTTAGCGATAAAGGAAGGAGCACCTTCGTCAGGGGTCGAGAACGTCAAGGCCCACCGAAGCCAGCCTCGCCAGCTCACACCATCAATATGATTATTGGTGGTAGCAACGACCCTCCATCAATGGCATCAAGTTCAGTGCCACTCACAAGTTCAAAAGATCGATCACCCACGAACGGTATGACATATTCAAAGAAAGTATCCTTTTCGATGAGTCAGATGCTGACGGTTTGACTTTCACTCACAATGATGCTCTAGTCATTACTCTACGAATTATACCTACTGACGTTAAACGTATCATGGTAGATGATGGGAGTGGAGCGTGCATTATTCATCCCCGAGTCCTCACCTAGATGAGACTCGAGGACAAGATAGTGCCACGCTACATCACACTGACCAGTTTTAACAATGTAGTTGAACAGACATCGGGAGAAATTACACTCCCTGTCTTTGCTGGTGGTATAACTCTGGCGACAATGGCCGGACACGAGCTGTTGAGTTTATTGGATGCATACTCGGTTATCTCCAGATACTCGTAGCAGAAGTGGACCAGGAGAAACCACGTTCATCACTCACAGAGGATCATATTTTTATAGGGTCATGCTGTTTGGGTTGAAGAACGCAGGGGCCACCTATTAGAGATTGGTCATAAGAATGTTCAAAGATCAATTCGGCAAGACCGTGAAAGTATATATCAATGACATGCTAGTCAAATCTGTGAGGGCAGAAGACCATATCGACCACTTGAAGGAAGCTTTTGACATAATAAGACAGTACGAGAAGAAACTAAACCCAGAGAAATGCGCATTTTGCGTAGCCTCGGGAAATTTTTGGGTTTCTTAGTGTCACAACGAGGGATTGACGTCAACCCAAATCAAATCAAGGCTATTGATGGGATACCTGAACAACTGACTACTAAGAAGCAAGCCCAAAGGTTGACTGGTCGAATCTCCGCCCTATCGAGATTTATCTCGTTGACGTCCGATAGATGTCATAGATTTTTCTGCGTACTCAAAAAGGATAACAAACTCGAGTGGGCGCGTGATTGTGTACGAGCTCTATGAGAACTAAAGACATATCTATCATCACCGCCTCTACTCTTGAAGCCTAAACCCGGGGAACACCTCATCATCTACCTCGCCGTCTCCGAAGTAGCAGTAAGTGCAGTCCTGGTTCGAGAAAATAAAGGTATGCAATCTCCCATTTATTACATTAGTAAAACACTTGTCGACGTCAAGACGAGGTACCCACACCTTGAGAAATTGGCCCTGGCATTGGTCGTAGCTTCACGAAAGCTTAGACCCTATTTCCATTGCCACCATATATCGGTCGTTACTACTTTTCCTTTAAGAAGCATTTTACATAAACCCGAGCTGTCAGGGAGGCTGGCCAAATGGGCCAACCTCAAACAACGATAAAGTCGCAAGTACTCGCCCACTTCATCCCAGACTTTAGCGCAAAAGTAATGTCTGAGGCAGAGATGGAAGTCACTCAAGCCTTTCTTCAACCACAAGACCTTTGGGTCCTTTACACTGATGGCACATCCAATGCTTCTAGATCTATACTGGGACTCATACTCGAGGTCTTACCGGCAAAGTAATTCACCAATCCATAAGATGCCCAGATATGACTAACAATGAGGCTGAGTATGAGGTCGTAATCGCAGGGCTAAGGCTAGAACTCAAATATGGGGCGAAGCAACTGAAACTCCGTTGTGATTCTCAGCTCGTGGTTAACCAAGTTACAGGGACGTACCAAATCAAAGAACAAAGGTTGCAAGAATATCAAGCCAAATTTGTAGGTTGCTGCCCAATTTCGACGAATGCCAGCTCGACCAAATCCCATGAGCCCAGAATATCGAAGTAGACGGCCTTGCCAAATTAGCCGCAGCCACCAAAATCATTACGACCGGGGATAAAAGTGTAGTCCACCTCCTCAACTTGTCACTATACCAAATCGAGGTAAAATCTGTATGTTTAACTTGGGACTAGCGCAATTGTATTATTACCTATGTGCCGGACGACATCCTCCCAAATGACAAAAGGGAAGCTAAAAACTAAGAATGCAAGCGGCTAGATATAGCTCCTTCATAACGACTTGTACAAGAGAACATATAGTGGCCCTCTAACGAAGTGTTTAGGTCCAAACTCAGCGCGTTCTCTAGGAAGTCCATAAAGGCCAATGCAGCACTCGTTAGGTGCCTCAGGGTCGGGTACTACTGGCCCACCATGAAAAAGGACGCCTCAAAATTTGGAAGAAATGCGAACAATATCAAAAATATGCCCCAATAATTCACCACGCGGGCGAACACTTTCATTCGGTCACCTCTCCATGGCCGTTTATCAAGTGGAGAATGGATATGTGGGTCCCCTCCCGCCAAGGCGAGGTAATGTACGATTTCTTTTAGTTTTAACTAACTATTTCTCTAAATGGGTGGAAGCAGGAGTATTCTCCCAAGTGTGAGAACAAGAGGTAATCACCTTTATATGGGAAAGTATCATCTGCCAGTTCGGCCTACCCAAAGAGATAAGCTGCAACAATGAACCACAGTTCATGGGAAAGAAAACAACCAAATTCTTCGAGAAATGGCACATTAAGAGGACTTTCAGCCCCTTATCACCCAGCGGGCAACGAGCAGGCAGAATCCTCCAATAAGTCCATATTAAACATTACGAAGAAAAAACTTGAAAAACCCAAGGGGCTGTGGCCACAAATACTCCCAGACGTATTATGGGCGTATAGAATCATCCCAAAGATAAGCATATGAGAAACACCCTATTCTCTGGTCTACAGAACAGAAGCAGTTATACCGGTCGAGATCGGAGAGCCCGGCCTAAGAGAAACACTTCTAGTCGAAGTATATGAAGAATGGACTAATTACTTTTTCATTGCCCAACTCCTCAAGATTCTCCAAGTCGAACAATGAAGGGACTAGATATATTGAGACTGGGACTGGGACACAGGCCAACACCCGAAAGTTGTAATTTTCTCCAACTATACAATCAGAACAACGATGCTAAAGTAACAGAAATTCATACTGATTGAAACTGCCCTAACAAAAGGTTAATCTCGACCAAGCTCGAACAGACACCTACCGTGCGATTTAATGAAAAGTTAAGTTTGACAAAGCTCAAACAAACACTTGCCGGCCCTCGGCCACGACTTAGCAAAATGTTAAGTTCGAACAAACATCTACCACCCCTTGGCCACGAGTTAAAAAAAGATTGAGTTCGAACAAGTTCGGACAAACACCTACCATCCCTTGACCGTGACCTAACAAATGGTTGAGTCGACCAAGCTCGAACAAACACCTATCACCCTCCAGCCACGACTTAGTGAAAAGTCAAGTTCGACCAAGTTTAAACAACAACTATTGGCCCTCGGCCAAATATCAACTAAGAGATATACTCGACCTATATAAACCAAGGGCCGATATGGCCCATAGATATTTGGCTCAAAGGCTACGGTTAGCTAGAAGACGACGACAATAAAAAGGATAGAGAAGCAAGACATGCAAACACAGAAGCGAAACATACAAGTACATAAACAAATCACAGCAAATGAAAAAGGTATACATAAAACAAAGATCAACCTTGATATTCATACTTGAATATATTTTACAAAGGCGCTCAAAGATTCGAAAAAAAATACAAAAAAGAGTTAAAACAAAACTACTGGCCATCACCATCACGGCCCTCAACATCCTCCCCATCTCAGCCTTCAACACCATCGTCATCTCAGCCTTCAACGCCCTCGCCATCCCCATCTTGGCTATAGGCAGAATCATACCAAGCACTGTCCGCGAGTCGATCCACATCCTCATCCCCATCCCCCTCGAAACCAGGGTGAGGCATAGTAGATCATAGCTGCAAGCAAGCCGAGCCTCGTAAGCCTTGACCCGAGCATCCTCAAAGGCCACCTCAGAAATAGAGCCTGTTGCACGTAGATCACGGAACACATCTAGTCGGGCTTCAGCATGAGTCCACTCTTTATACAGCTCGCATGGGAAATTAGGGAAATCAGAAGCATTAGACGAAAAACGTTGCGCGAGCAGTTGGGCTTTCTCGACCTCCAGGACAGCAACTCGATCATACAGCTTGGAGGTTTCCTTGTCTAGCTCCCTGATTCTTTCCTTGAGCCGGTCCTCAGCCCTCTCCGTCGACTGATCATAATCCCGCTCAGCACGAAGAGTATTATTCTCTAGTTCAAGGATGTCCACCTTCATCCGAGCATCCAACCGAGTGGACTCTGACTTTTCGAGCTCCTCCTTCTTTTCGGCAATATCACCCCTAAGAGCCTCCACCTGGAACTGGCACTCTTCAAGCTAGCCTCACAATTGGATCACTTGAGCTTGAAGGTCGCTATATTGGGCCTCCACGCCCTTACTAAGATCTAGCTCCTCTTCTTTGATCCTCAACGTTCTCTCGAGGACGCTGCATTTCTCTACGGCCTCCATCAGCTCTCCATCCCTCTTCTTCAAGTCGTCCCTCAGGGCCCGCACATCACTGCCCTCACGAACCCGAATTCGGAGATCCCTGTATTTACCGCGGTACTCGATATATTTCCCCTTCAGCTTCACAAAAATCTCTTTGCGTCTTTCCTCCCTCGGTGCACTCTCGATTTCCAGAATAACCGTCGACAAATCAAAGAAAAGAGGTCAAAACTTAAAATAATCTAAGGCATTAGGAAAAGGGCAGGCAGCAGCCGTACTTACCCTAAAACCGAGGCTAGCGATACTCTTCGACAAAGTACTGTCATTTATCTCCTTGAGGGTCTCACCCTCGACATCGGAACAAAGAGGACCGAGGGCAGGGACTACCTCCTCGGTTTTCACAAGCAAATCACGATCCATTGGGATTATAGTTGTCCTCAAACCTCCCTCCAGTCACACCTCGAGCTGGGTGAGCCCCTCATCGATCATTCTTAAGTTGTCCAAATCAATATCAGAGATCGACTCGTCATCATCCTGGAAAAAAGTTTCCCTCTGTCACCGTGGACGAAGAGACATCCATGGTCGCCCGAGAGGATGAAACCCCCTCTTGTCTTGGAGGTGCGCGGCCACCATCAAGTGCCACCTCCTCGATCACTTCCTCCTCGGAATGTAAGGGCATATCCGCATCAACTTCTACCAGTTGTGGGGCCTCAAGGCTCGGCCCTATATCATTGCTAACATAAATTATCATCGTCTCACGCAACGTGAAACCTTCTTCCACAACGTCGATGGCCAAAGGAACTCTGCCACCCACATCCACAGACCTCCTTTTTCAAGGTTGAAGATCCCTGTCACCAGGCAAGTGTTCGTCATCCTCATAAACAAACGAAAATAAGGGAGGAGTAGAGGTCAAAATAGGGCGGAGGCAGAGGCAACAACAAGTGGAATTGGGACGAAGGTAGAAGTTGTAGTAGAAGGAACAGGGGCGGAGATTTGAGGCACAGACCACATAAAAACAGCATCGATGATAGGGAAGGCATTACCTATCGAGGGGAGAGCCGGTCAGAATTTCTGGAAAAAGCCCGACAAGTCACGTATTCCCGCCATATAGAGAAGGATCAGTCTGGCCCAGTCAAAAATATGTGCCACCAACTGGAGAGGTCGATTAGTAGCTGCAAAAAAAAAAGATCTGATTGACCGACCCACAACAAGAAAAATGTTAAAGAAAAGAAGGAACATACGCAGCACGAGCACTTACGGGTGGGATTCCATGCCCCGGGGAAGCCGGCGGCAACAAACACTACGGCCTTGGTCCTAGCCTTAAATTCAGCTAAATGTTGGACCGTCAACGTAGATTGAAACCTCTCAGTCACCACTTCCGGTGCCTTTTGGAAATCGGGTTTGGCATCAGGGTATCGAGGCACAATCTCCTCCATAAAGGGGAGAGTTTCCTCCTCAGCGGTGACTGCAATGTCTCCCCCCTGATCAGGGAACATGACATCCAAAGGGACAGAGTGATCTTCCACATGGGTGTCAAATTGAAAGGTTCGACATTATTATAAAGAAGAGCAAAAAGGTAGAGAAAGGAAACAGAAAGGCAATGAAATCTTATGAAGAAGGAGAGGAACTTTTTCTTGAGAAGTAAGGAGAATGTAAAAAATTTAAAACTCAACGACACCTTCCCTATTTATAAGGTTTGAGGCACCAGAATCGAAACAGTTCGTCATAATTGGTACAAAGAGCGAAATGGCAGAGCCAATCATAGGTCACGTGAGAATGACGCTATGCTTCAAGAATCAGCATCATCATGTTGCATGACGTCACTCCATATCTTGGACCAAATGGTTCCAGCAGATCACCCGGGAAAGTCAAAGGTTTGAAATATGCGGCCACAAAAAGCCACGTCGCCAGTTCACTATAACTACTATGACCCATGTTATCTGTTCAACAATCTCGATCGTGAACGGTATTATTCGCTCATTGAACTCGCCCGCATGGAAGACCTCAACGAGCAGAAGGACTAACTGTATGGGCCAGAAATTAACTTAGTTATGATAAAGACCATATCAGCATTAGGAGAGCCTTCGAGAGCTTTTACGTGTCAATCAGTGTGACTTCTTCAACAAGAGAACATTTCAAGGTCGAAGTGACCTAATGAGAGATAAAGGGTTACGTCGAGGAGTCAAAAGAGATCAAGGGAGAGGATGAGCACTCTTCTTAAATAGAGTAATAACGGTTAGTTTTAGGACAAGACTTTAAAGAGAATATTCCAGTGAATATTCTCTGGATCTATACTATTATGGTTTTGTGGCACATATCTCCTTATAAATAGAAAGAGACATAGTTGTAGGGGACATGGAACACTCACTTATAATACAATGCATTGATATTCTCTAAAGATTCTTGCTTTATTATACACATAGAAAATACAACTTTTTTCTTGAGATTCTTGTCTGAATTTTCTCCCACAATCCGAGGAGAATCCGAATATTCAAAGGCTAATCAATCATTCATCATTGTCAGAAAGAATACTAAATAATCTCACCCTTTTCGGGTGACTCACTTGCCATTATTTACTTAAATGTCATTCTTTGCTATTTATAGCTATTAAATGTTATCTCCCCCATTTCTTGGATCATTGAATATTACAGTGATGTCATTATGTACTGCTACTCAGATTATACCCGTATTGTCTTACCATACAAAATCGGTTAACACATCTTTTGGATATCAATATAGGCTAAGATTAACTCTATTTACTAGAAAATCTAATTGTTTAAACCTAAATCTAGAGTTTGGGTCAAACATAGATACGTCGTATTTAAGTTATATTTTTATTTTGATTGATATAACTTACACTTATTCAAGAATCGATATATTGTATATATTTAACCTAATAGTGCAGCAAAAAAAAGGAATAAACCCAATAGTGTGTAACGACCCGACCGGTTTTTTTGAAAATTTACACCCCTTTCAACTATTTGAAGTCTTGAATAGTTTAATATGATGTATTATGACGTGTATGAATCGTTGGTTTTGTTTTCAGGTGTTTGAGAATATGTTCGGAAGAATGAATTCCATGTTGGAAGCCTTAAGTTGAAAGAGTTGACCAAATTTGACTTTTTAGTATTCGACCCCAGATCGGCGTTTTGATAATTCCGTTAGGTCCATATGGTGATTTTGGACTTGGGCGTATACCTGAAATTTTATTTGGATATTTCCAGAATGTTTCAACATTGTTTCTTCAAGCACAAGTGGTATCATATTAAGCAAATGAGCTCCAAATTCAAATTTGATTGAAGCATTAGATCTGTATTGAAATTCGTACATCGTATCAAAGAGTTGTGCCCCTTTCGGTATCGGGAAAGATTGTTTTTTTTATGGGGCAGAGGCAAATTGCAGGTATCAAATGCGATTAATAAGTCTCAGGTGTCAAATGCGATTTGCCTGGACAGATTCTAAAATGGGAGTCTCGGCCATTTTAAACACATTTGGAGCTATAGAGCTCGGATTGAAGCGATTTTTAAGGTGATTTTCACCATATGAATTATGGTAAACGATTTTAACTCGGTTTGGTTAAATTACACGAATCAGTTGTTGTTTTTATCAACAAATTTGTGTTTTGGATTGAAAATAGTAGAAAATTTCATAGACTTTAATTGAGGAATTGAAGGCCGAGTTGTGGTCGAATTTGAGTGATTTTGGTATGGTTGGACTCATGGTTGAATGAGAGTTCGAGTTTTATAATTTTTGTCAGATTTTGAGACGTGGGTCCCACCGTTGACTTTTGGAGCTTGAGAATTTTTATAAATTGCTAAATTGTAAGCATTGGAGTGTATTTTGATTAATTTGTATATTGTTTGACTAGTTTCGGGTCGTTTGGCTTGAATTGAGGAGATAGGAAGGTGTTCGGAGGTTGATACGCACGGAATGAAATTATCGAAGCATTATTTAGCTTGTTCGGCATTGGATTCGTCTTGTTCGAGGTAAGAAATATTTCTAAACTTGGAGCTGAGAGTATGAACCCTGAATATATGTATTATGTGATTTATTTGTAGGTGGCATATATGCTAGGTAACGGGCGTGTAGGCGTGCACCGTAGGAATTGTGGCTTAACTGATTTCGTGGAATTTTGTAGTCAAATAATCTAGCATTATCCATGCACTTTCATGTGTTAAAGAAATTGAGCTGAGAATTATGTTAAACATCATGTTGAGGCTATATGCCGGTATTATTGAGACCCACAGAGGTTGTATTGTTGTTGAATTATTTGTTTAAATTTTAGTTTCATACTCATTCGTGTTCATCCAGTTGTTAGGATATTTATGGGATCGAGCTGCACTCCGCAGCAAGCCCCATATATATATATATATATGGATCGGTGTTACACGCTGCAGCAGGCCGTATAGGCTTTATTATTATATGGATCGGGGTTGCACGCTGCAACAGGCCTTATAGGCTTTATTATTATGGAATTGGGGTGCACGCCGCAGCAGGTCAGATTGGCTTATTATAGCGCTTGGGTTGAACGAGCCCCTCCCGAGTCTGTACCCCCCATAGTGAGCGATGATATTATATTTGGGATGGACTTCCCTCGGCATGGAATTGTCTTATTTATTTATATTTGGGATGGACTTCCCGGGGCATGGAGTTGCCTTATTTATTTATATTTAGGATGAACTTTCCTGGGCTGGATTGGTCCTATACGGTACTGAGTGACTGATTGTCAGTTGCATTTTATATTGAGGGGGGATCTTCCCTGGGCTGGATCTGCCCTGCACAGTACTAGTGATTGAATACTCTGAGAGTGTGAATACATGAGTTCTACTGTGCTGCATTACATTAGACATGCATACTTGATATGTAGGAATAGAGAAGTATTTTTTCCCATGCCATCTAATAATAAAATTTCTTATCTATCGTTAAAAATTTTTAGAAAAATCACAGATTTTAGACTTACTCATATTTTGGGTGATTTTCGGCAAAAGATTTGAGTTTTACTGTTATACTTGAAAAGAAAATATTTATTTTTCGGAATTGTATATGAGCTGAGCATTTTATTATTGAGTTATTATTTGTTCTGCTTTAAATTGTATTGTTATGAGATGTTATTGGTTATTGGTGGGAACTCTGACCTTGGTACAAGCTTGTCACTACTTTCAACCTAAGGTTAGGTTGTTACTTATTGAGTACATGGGGTCGGTTGTACTCATACTACACTTCTGCACCTTGCATGCAGATTTTGGATATTGGTGTTGTTGTACATGGAGGGAGCTAGATCTGAAGATGTACTTGCGTTCCGGTCATAGCTGCCTCTTTTTCATGGTAGCTTTAGAATTTTTAATCTGTTCATGTATATTTCAAACAGATGGTGTATTTTATTTCATACCAGCTTTGTATATACCAAATCTTAGAAGCTCATAATTTGTACTACCAGTCCTTGGGGAGTGTATTAGAGTTAGTTAAATATTAATTGAATCGGATTGTTATTATTTGGCTTACCTAGCAGGTGAGGTTAGGTGCCATCACGGCTAGGTAGATTTTGGGTCGTGACATAGTAGGTGCTATATGTACTCTTATCCTTTGCTAAATAAAATAAATATTTTTAATTTTATGGTTATACATGTGAAAGAAGTTACTTCATCCGGTTCACTTTAAAATGATTTTTTGGCCTTTTTTATGTGGTCCAAATTATTTAATTTTTTCCAATATCAAGAAAGAATTAACTTTTTTTTGCGAAAGTTGTCCTTGGAGTATTTGTTATATTTACAATGAACAAATAGAGGTTTAATATGGTCAATTACATTGTTAATTAATGCTAAAAGGTGAAATCATTAATATATGTAAAAATAATTAAAAATTACTTAAAGTGGACGGGAGCGAGTACTATTTAAAATATATTTTCTAATTATGTACTCTCTCTGTCTCATATTAATAGTTATGGTTACTAAAAATAGTTGTCTCAAATTATTTGTCATTTTAGAAATTCAAGACAAAATTGATTGTATTTTTCCTTTTTTTACCCTTAGTAATAATTATTCTTGAAGATAGAAATAACACATAAATAAAATAAATATTCAATGAAAAGAAATTATATCTTAGATATAAATAAGGGTAGAATAGTCCAATCCCTTTCCTAAATAATATTTTTTAAAGAACATATTAAAAAAAAATACAATATATAATACGAGACAGAGAGAATAATTCGTAAACCACGTAAAAAAGTAACTAAAATTTATGAATCCGCTTATTGGAATTTGGAATAAGCATTATTTTGTACCTATAAATGACTGTACTAGAATGTCTGTGAGAGAATTGAAAATCGGGAAATGTCAATGATCTAACACATATAGCTTGCTTGGACGATCATTATATATTGTATCGTATCATATCGTATTATGTCTTTAAATATAATATTATTATTTAAAATTTATTATATTATATTATTAAATTTATCGTTACGTAACAACAAAAATTATCACTTTATGAAACGACAGATTTAATATAGTGGACATCGTTACCTTGCTTTTTTCTCTTATCTTGTCTTTCCTTAATATTAAATAATCATACTTAATTTTTACCTTACCTTTTTACATAATAATTCTACTCTGTATCCTATTTTTTCTTAATAAGTTGAAAGTTTATTCTTCATATTGTTGGTGCTTGATATATGAAATGACGACAAACAATACAGTCTATCCAAACATTGTATTCATCAAACAATACAATATAATACAATTAATATAATACGATACATTATGAAACGACATGTAACAACAATCCAAACAAGTTGTTAGGGGTCATTTGGTAAGGAAACAAATTATCTTGGAATTATAATGACGGGATTATAATACGAGGATTAAATAATGACGGGATTATTTAATGAATATACTGAGAAATGTTTGATTCATTGGACTAAAAAGGGGATATACAGAATATAATATAAACATGTATTTAGTATATACTAGATAAATCTAGAATAAACTTTTCTTTCTAATTTAAACCTTTTACTTCTAAATTTAGCCTTAGATTATTTAAAACACTTTGAAGGAAGAGCCTTGGAGAAGAATACCTTTATCATTTTAGTATCTCGTATCCAATATGGGATAGAATAATATTCAATTGTGAAACTATTTAATCCTGAAATTGCTATCCCGTATTCAAAAATTCAATCAAACGCGAAATAAAATAATATCACATCTAATTTTGAGATATCATCCTTTATCTCATATACCAAACGACCCTTTGCATGTGAAACCTCAAACAATTAGCACAAATGCTATTGGATTATGTTTCAAGCAAAGGCGTTCATATTCTACATATTGCATTAAACTTCGAAGTCTAACTTTGGAATAGGCAATTTCAAGGAAAACTAGTACTGAAGACTTCATTTATTACACCAATTGACCAAAAGACTTCAACTTTATGGTTGCTTCATGTTTCCGGGTGTGACAATAAGTCGTTTTCACTAGGGAAGACATGATCCTTTAATGTGTGACCGTTTACTTTTTGTAATCAATAAATGCAAAAATGGCTTTACAAAATCCACAAGAACATTCATATAATCAGATATTTTTCCTTAAGGACATTTAAAAAAAATTAGTTCGGTGCACTAAACTCTCGCTATGTGCGGAATTCGAGAAAGAACCTAACCACAAGGGTCTATTGTACACAACCTTACCCTGAATTTTTGCAAGTAACTATTTTTACAGCTCGAACCCGTAAAATAACATAGAGAATATTAGAACGACTTTACTGTAAATTCATCCGGTACTATTTTTTCACCTGTTGTATCCACCCTTAGAAGGGGAATATTGGAGCAACAGTAAAATTATATCCGTATGATCTTTTAGGCAACCGATTCGAGCTATGAAAACAGTCACTAATACTTGCATTAGGCTAGGCTATCTACATCACATCATTTAATGTGCGGTCCTTCTCGAAACTCTTTATAAATGCGGAATGCCTTGTGTACCGTAAACCCTTTTTTATTCTTCCCTTATCACTGTTTTTGGGAAGTTCACTAGCCTGTACCTATAAATTAGGCTCTCACACGATAGGATGACAAACCACAACTACATTTTGTTAGTTAATTAGATAGGATAAACCAAATAATTAGAAGTGCTAGAAGAATGACCACAAGATTTTTGTTTGGTTGTTTCCTAGGATTTGGTCAAATTAGGAGGGCCCAAACAAATGGCCTATTTCTAATAATTGACAAGAGGAGATGGGAGCTTCCTACATAAACAATCCACCGATGAACGAACATCCCCTAGTTGGGTGTAGATAACCCCTCATGAATTGTGTATGAGGCTCCTCTTTCTCCTAAGTATTTTTTTTCATTTTATTGTTCAATACCCCAAATATAATATCATCGCGTTAGACGTTATTTTCGGGAAGTGTATTAAAAAATAATGATTTTAAGTGGTGAATTCGTATTCTCATGGTGGATAAGAGTTTTTTTCTTTTCCTCCAAGAGAAGGATATATCATTTTAATACTCATTCAGAAAATTTCCAACTAGTGTCATCACCAGAAATGGAGGGCACAAAAGAGAAAAGATTAACCTAATGAGTCATAGGATCAAAGAAATACAAGACTAAAGCGGCTGAGCGTTTTTAGGAACTTATTCATTTGAATTTAGAATTTGAGTATAACTTGGTTTCTGTTTTTGTAGAGTGGAAACCCCAATTACTTGATTCATGAAAAGTGTTTAATTAAAGTAAGTTCCCTTAAAAAAAATAAAAATAAAACACTTTTCTAAAAGCGTTTTAAAATCGAATGGAGCCTAATAATGAAAATGACAAGTGTCTAAGAAGATGGTCAAATGATTGAGCTATATGAGAAATAAATTGAAAATCTCATATACTTCCGTCGATCACTTTTTGTTGTCTACTTTTAACTTTTCATTCTTTTTAACAAAAGATAAATGAAGTATGTATTTTATAATTTTATATAATAATAATAGCATTTTTCAAAAGTCATGAGAAATGATTTCGGGAATAAGTAGGGTAAAACAAGAGAGAGAAAAATTATTTTTCTCTTGATTTAGTATAATTGACAAATAAAATTAAAAATATATTTTTTGGTATAGTGAACAAATAAAAGTAAACGAAGAAAGTACAACCCTTAATATATCGACATATGTGCTTGTGCACTAAATGTCACGAGTAAGCCCTCTTTCTGTCTTTCTTTTTTCTTTTTCTTTTATGTTTTACAATCATATTTATTTATTATGAATTCATTCGACATTTATGTCTTTACTCTAACCTTAAATAAGTAGAAAAATATTAAAGTGATGTCTAAGCTCGTAGTCTCAGTATTACCTCCACGCAAACCCTCGATCACTGAGGCGACCTTGTCCGCTTGGAAGGACACAACCCTAGTCAACCTTCTAAGCTCTATCCTTGCTGGCATATATATTACGGTCCATAACCACTCTAAGGTACCTTTGTCCCCAACTTGTCAAATTGGAGGAAACTCGGGTGATCCCCGGTTTGAGGGAAAGGAGAAAGAAGAAAAGGAAAGGTTCATATGAAAGTTGTTCAAGGTAGCCAGATAGATCTTTGGATAAAAGAGATCTATCCATTTTAACAATTCTTTTCATTATTGATCTAGTTGCTCTTGTTATTTAATTTGTCACATTATTATATGATCTTTCACTGACTTTAAAAAGATAATTTTGTTGCTTTTTCTTGAGCCAACTTTATACATTTTATTACTTTTAAAAATAATTTTGCCAATCTTGGCTAAATAGATGTTCAGTAAATTAGTTAAGGTGCTCACAAATTAATATTGAATTTTCAAAAGGGATTTACTGGATGAATAAAATTTCTCCATTTTTAATCGGAGATTTCGAGTTGGAACAATAAGAATTAAGAAAATCTTAGATATGGAGTAAGAACTCCTATAACGAACCTACATGATGCAAGTATGAATTAATTAGTAAATTTCCAATACTACAAAATAACTACAAAATATTCCACCATGACAAGAAAAGAAAACATGAAAAAGGACAAGTCTTAATAACGCCCTTAATGGTCTTTTCAACGCTAGGAGTGTCTTCTCTTGTCATCTTATATCTTACATGCGTACGGGCAATCACACATAGACAAATGTTGCTTTTAATTCGGTAGGATATTCATTGCACCTTCTTTTTCCCTTTCAAAGTTCCAATCTTTTTGGCATCACGAGATTCTCTTCCATTCACATAAAGTGATTGGTCACCTTACACTAGGAGATTCCCATGAATCTTCATCTGCTTTGTACGTGTCTATCTTTTATTAGTTCATTCTCTTATCTTTTTCACGTTTTAAGTCCTTTTAATTTTTCTTTTTTATAATTATAGTGTTCGAGTCCATCAAAAATTAGATAGATACGAAGAAATTTTATAATCCGTCAAAAGAAGGTTTCTCTTAATTTCTCCTTCAAAAGGAATTTTAAATATGGGTTGTAATAGAAACAATATGTCAAATGTTATGGATTGATTTTGTTTATTAATATTGGTACTAACTAAACTTAATTTTAGTTTTACTCTTTTTTTAAATTTATTTTTATGTAATAAAAAAAGAAATTTTATTTATACCAATGTTGGATGACTGGTAGAATTACTTCCGATTTTTGCGGTGAAAACCATTTGAATCATTTTTTTTTTTGGAGCTAAAAACCAATTGAAACATGAATGTCAAATAGCTAACATACTCACATAGCTCTTATTTTGAAATAAAATATCTTACTTTGTTTCTATTTTTCAGAAGCAAAATGATTAATATATCTTTATATGTAGTTAACTCATCTTCTTCTAAAAAGGATGGTCCAATATCTATTTTTATTGAATTCTTTCAGATTTTTTGTTTTAAAAAGGATGTGTTTCGAGACTTAAAATAAAACAGTTACTACGTACGAAATCTGATCTACTTCTGTTTTAAAATAGAAGGATGTGTGCTAAACACCTTTTTTGTTTACATCCTCTTAACTTTAACATATTTGCAGTCCTTATCAACAAAATCGCGATAACCACAAAGTACAAAAAAAAGAGGAGGGGGAAAAACAAAATGACAATATAATAAAAGAATAAAAAAATAAATTCCTAAACAATGATGTTAAATGAAATTCTCAAGTATATAGTTAAATATTTTTATCAATTACCACCACATTCTGATAACTTTACTCACAAAAGATTTAAACAAATGAGAACCACTAGCTATAATTCTAAGGGGTTGTTTGTTTGAAGACACGTTATGTTGTGATTAGTTATGTTGGATTAGTTATATGCTGAGATAGCTATTCTGATATTTTTTTTATTAACAGTTTGATATGTTGTATTAATCATGGGTTTGTCAATTTTACTGTTTATCCTAGGACAAATTATCCCAATACTATGTTAAACCAGAAATAACTTATCCTGAAATTAGTAACAAAACAAATAAGACGATACTAAATTTTTATCCTAGAATTAATTTTTATTTATCCGTCTGACCAAAATACCCCTGAGAAAGTAAACAAAAGAGAAGTCAAGCTTGACGGTTCCAAAATAATGTTAAAGACTTGGGAAATATATGTACAAAAGGAGTACATAGTCAAATGTAGAAACAATAAACATATTCCATGTTCGCATTATCTTCAATGACAACCACCCATGTATGATACCCTCAAAAACCCAACCTCCCTTTTTTTCTTTTTCTTTTTTCTCACTTACACACCTAACTTAATTTTCTAAAACAAATAGAGACCATTGAAGAAGAAATAAGCAGAAAGTTCAAAGTAAACATAGGGAAATTAAAAGATATTTTTTCTAACTAGAGCTTGTTGGTTCAATTCTTTTCATTTGTGTTCCATGTTTGAAATCTTCATCATGGTAATAAGCAAATCCACCATGTCGGGTCAGATCCATACCCGCCATCTCATCCTCAGAAGAGATCCGAAGAAGTTTGAACTTATGAAGAATATAGAAAAGTGGACCCATTGTAGCCGTGACCCACCCGAATATCACAAGAATCTGGATTATATGTGCCCCGAGTAGCTTTCCTCCACCACCCATGAATAACCCGTGAGGTCGACCCGGTTTACCCGGGTAAACTTGATCCACATAGCTTCCCTTAGCAAATAAGGCAGTGAAAATTATTCCCCATGCACCACAACCACCGTGAAGTTGTGCTGCTTCAAGTGGATCATCATACTTGAATACTTCCGCTAACTTGTTACAACCGATTAAAACTAAAGCCGCCACGAAGCCACAAATGATCGCGGCCCACGGTTCCACCACGGAGCACCCCGCCGTGATTGCTGCAAACCCGCCTAATAGTCCGTTACACACATCCGTCACATTCCAATGACCCGAAAGAATCCTCTTACCAAAAAGAGTGGTTAGGGCCGCGGTACAACCCGCTAAGGTGGTGGTCACCGCAGTACGGCCCACAGCACTCCATTGACCATAATACCCTCCACTTGTACCATAAGTGACTAGAATCTTATTAAACGAACCCGGGTTAAACCCATACCACCCGAACCACAACAAAAAGGTACCAAGAACCACAAGCGAAGCACTATGCCCACGGAGCGCAACGGACCGACCCGCATGATCAAACCGCCCGATTCTCGGACCTTCAATAAGAGCCCCATAAAACCCGGCTATACCACCCACCATATGAACCACACCCGACCCGGCAAAGTCGATAACACCAGATCCGAATAACAAATTTGAATTAGTCGGGCTGGCCCACCCATCCGGGGTCCAAAACCAATGAGAAACAACCGGGTAAACAAAGCCGGTAAGAAATGAAGAGTAAATCAAATAAGCCACAAACTGAGTCCTCTCGGCTATAGAGCCGCTAGTTATCCCAGCGGCGGCGATAGCAAAAGCCCATTGGTACAGAAAATTACTGTAATCAAAAGAAGCAGAAGGGATCTCCTTAAGCCCAAAGAAGTGACGCCCAATGAAGCCGTTAGACGGCCCGCCCCAAGCGAAAGCGAAGCCGAAAAGATAATAAAAGAGCCCACCAGCCGCGGCGTCAAGGACATTAGTAAGCATAATGTTCATAGTATTCTTTGCGCGGACAGAGCCTGCGCAAAGCATAGCGAAGCCAAGCTGCATGGAAAAAACAAGGTAAGCCGAAAAGAGGAGATAAGTCGAGTCGATAGCGTAGCCGGTATCAACAAACTTGTCGGACACATCGGCAAATTGGCTACATATGTAAGTGGCGGCGGCTACGGCGTCAGTGGTGTTGGGTCCGAGGAATGGAGCCAGTTGGTTCACTTCACAAGCCATGACGG
>MCJB01032203.1:46135-70076 GCA_002018475.1 Nicotiana obtusifolia | reverse complement strand
TTTTTGGGGGTGGGGGTGAGAGGGGGTGGGGGTTAAGGAAGAAGAAGGAGGAGAGATTCAAGGGAATCTTGTTGATAAGCTGAAGGAGGTGATAGCCTATTAGGATACTGTTTTATAGAGAAACGCAAAGAGAAGTTTGACTTTTCTTTGGGGTGGTTTTTTGGGGTACTTTTAGTTGGAATTTTATTAATTAATGGTCTAATAAAAGAAATAATTTTAATGTGTGGTTTAATAGGGACGAATGACGATGATACCGTACTACCGTGTAATACCAACTGTCAGTGAATAATGGGTACGTGAAGATGGTAAAAATAGTAATTTCTAGAACTCCATAAATGTCATATAATGAGAAATAAATAAATTTCAGATTTAGAATGGCACAGAATATTCCATCGCCTAAATTCTTGTTACCGTTTGAAATACTGAAACTTAATATTTGAACTATTGATAAAATACAAAATATTTGTTTAAAGAGTACAGTCAAACCTTTTTATAATAGCATCATTTGTTATAATTTTTTTAGTTTTTATAATGAATGATTGTTATACAGATATAATAATATTTGAAGCTTTTAAATATATTTTAGTTGTTATAAGTAAAACTTATTCAAAAATAAATTATATTAGTGTTACACATAAAAGATTACAAAAACTATTTAAAATTAAATACTCAAAAGATATGTAAATTTTACTAATTAAATATTAAATAAAGCTAACATATTATTAATAAATTAGTAATAAATGTACAAAGATTTAAACTCTAAAACATACGTTTTAAAGCTGCTAGAAGATTAAATTAATTTAAGATTGATGGAAAAGCTCTATAATTGTAGCTTGTTCCGTAGATTACAGTTTCTTACTAACGATATAACACTTGAATTAGCGAAGATTTGCGTCCAAACAAGCAACAACTAATAGTAGCTTTCCATATAAGGCAATCTAAGTGGTTAAGAGTTGAATCTTCTATCTCGGTCCAAGTACCATTAGGTTGAGGTCAAAATCTTTGAACTTATTATTGGTGATCTTGTTAGAGATTCTATATGGATGTTATAGAGGGGTAATTTATAAAGAATGTACTGCTATAAAGATAGATATTGCTTTTATAGGTAAAAAACTGTTATACATAAATAAAATATAACATAAGAAGTCGATTTCAAAAAAGTTTTGATTTTTATAATAAATGGTGTTATATGAGCACGTTGTTATAGAGACGTATGGTTGTATATTATTAAAAAAATGACGTAATAATTTTTAGTCACATAATCATTAACTTTTTTCCAACTGAAACACATATCCGTTTCATATCTTCAATTTTGCAAATACTCTTTCTTCTATTTATCTCAACTTCAAATAGTCTTTTTAGTTTTCAAGGCAGAACTAATTTAACAACGAGGTAGCTACGACGTAGTTTGTCCCTTCAAATTTCCAGTTAAAAAATGCATGTTTTCTCTCCTTTTTCTTTCAATTGCTTTTCTACTTTATTTGGCAATTAACTCAAATATTACTCTAAAATCTCAATTTAAAAGATCCTATGATTACAGTCTTTCCATATATTACTAGAAACTAGAAAATTGAACTCACAATCATTATTCATGTTTTGTTACTCAGATTGTAACTAATTACTTACTTGAGAATATTTTATTTTCTCTCTGACATGGAACTCAACAAAAGTGATTGTGAAAGAGAGATTTATGGAGTGAAGCAAGCTTCTAAAGCCCTTTTCACTTATGCAAATACCATATTGTTTATTAGTATTTTTCATCTGATCTGAGCTATTTATTTGGGGCTTGAAATCAAAGTCGTAAAATTCTTTTTAAATTTTAAATTTGAACTCGAAACCTCTAATTTAAAATTTTTTTAAAAAAAACTTATCACTTTATCGCAACGTTCGTGGTCTCAAATCTCAATATCATGTTATTCTTTAAAAGGATTTCGTAACAAATAAAGTTTCTCTACCATTAGCTCATTCCTTTTACTTCCATTTCCTATAATTTATAATATAAGCATGTCATTTCCAAATTTGTATAATAAGCAGATAATCTTTGACATTAACAAATTATAACATTTTTTACAATATTAAATGAATTTACATACTTTCAAGACCATGACAACTGCATGATTTCTCCTTTTCCATAGTTTTACTATAAAAATCAAATAATGATATAATAGCAAATAATATGTATACCGTGCAAATTGCAGAATAATAAATAATCAATACTGCAAAAAGTGTATGCCTTTTGTTTTTCTGTTTGGGTTTTGAAGAATAGTGTTCCAATGAGAAAATTGTACTCCATCATGTTTTTAACATGTCAAATATTTAATTTTAATAATCACAAATTAAAGAAAATATATTAATTAACTTTATTTGGATGATAAAGTATATTTAACTATACCTGTATTATAAAAAAATTCTTTTTGAAAGCCATTGCAAGTGCTGTCCTCTTTAGACTTGCTTTTCGGAGGAGAATATGCGAAAGAATTCCTGTTGACCAAAACTCTAAGTAGGCGTTGGGACATGAACTTAGAAAAAAAATATTGTTTGGAGTTCAGTTAAAAAGTTATAGTATTTGAAATTTAAAATTATGTTTGGGCATGCTTCTCACTTGAAAAAAGGTGTTAGTTTTGTGAGTGGGAAAAAAAAATTTCTGAAAATTTTTAAAAAGTGATCTTTTAAGAAATTCATTTTCAAAATTTTTTCAAAAACTTGCAAAATTTCATGGACAAAGCACATTTTTAAAATTTTGTTTGAAAAAAAAAGGAAAAAATATATATGAATAAAGGGATCCAAAATAATTCCAGAGTTTCCAATGAAGTTATGATTTTCTTTCTTCCTGTTACAACATACTTACAAATTGAAGTATGGAAAATACCACCCAACCCCATAAGAAAAAAGAAAAAGAAAAACTATAATATCCCATTTATCTTTATCTTTCTTCCTTTTTCTTCTCTTTTCCATTTTTTGGGTCCTTTTATGGAAGGTTTTAAATTTTCTTTTTTTATTGCAATAACCGTAGTAGTATTTTATTTCGAATAATATGAGCGTTACAGTTTTTATAATTTCTCTAATTCTTTTTTTTTCAACAGTAAATAAATTCAAAGGCCTTATAGATTGTTCTTGAATTTGCATTTGATTAATCCGTCGTGAACGTCTTGATAGTCGCCACGAATATCAATTCTGTCACGATCAAATAGCCTTGATCTTGCATGTCTTGTACTTGATTTGACTTTACATTTTTTATATTGAATACTTAAAACTTATATCAAAGTGCTTGAATGCTTGAACACTTGTAACTTATAGAAAATTATCGCCTTTGATCCACAGACTCCCTTGTGTCTTCTTGTTTGACCTTTAATTTCTTCTGAAGGATTTCAATTTTGAAAGCCAAAGAAGTAACCTTTTACGTTATTTAAGTTAAACATAAAAAGCAAACAAATTTCTAAATGATATCATGGTGAATTGAATACATTCTTGTATAATCTCATGTTCAGCTGGAATTTGATAAATTTAATACTGACTAGTAGTATGCAACTTGTATTATCAAATTGCAAGGTAAGTACAAATTTTTTAATCGATCCTAATTTTGTTTGGGACCGGGGAATAATTGTTAGAGAAATAGTTCTTCCACTTATACGTGAATATCGTTATAAACAAAATTATATTTAAGGTGAATATCTATATTTTAGAAAAAATTTATGATTTGTTACTTGGTGGCTAAGCCATTTTTTCCTATAAATAAAAGGTTTCTGTTCCATTGTAATTCATTTCAAAATCATTAGAATTCTTTATCTCTTTCTTTGCAATATTTTTCTTTATTGTTTCATTTCACATTATCACACGAGACTCCGTCATCTCAAGAACTCTTTGAGAAGATTAAGGTATAATTTTTCTCCTCTTTTAATTATGACTGATATTATGAAAAGAAAGTTCGTTACCCTTGAAATTTCGGGCAAGAACTATATGTCATGTGTATTGGATGCTGAAACCCATTTAGATGCAATGGGTTTTGGAGACACCATTAAAGATAAAAATTAAAGTATCTACCCAAGACTATGCTAAGGCCTTGATTTTCTTGCATCATCACCTTGATGAAGGGTTGAAAATAGATTATCTCATAGTCAAAGATTCACTTGTTTTCTGGAATAGCTTAAAAGAAAGATATGACAACTTAAAGTTGGTCACACGACAAGCACGATATGATTAGACTTAAATGAGGCTCTAAGACTTTAAGTCTGTTTCTAAATATAATTCTGCGATGTTCAGAATAAATTCTAAATTGAAACTTTATGGAGATAGTATCACTGACTATGATATGCTTTAAAAAACGTTCGCAACATTTCATGCCTCCAATATAATCCTGCAACAGCAGTACCGCAAGAAAGATTTTAAGTACTCTGAGTTGATTTTTCTTTTCCTTGTGGCTGAACGAAATAATGAATTGCGCATGAGAAATCACGATAATTGACCCACTGGGTCTACACCATTATCTGAAGTAGATAAGGTGTATTCCCATTATGCTAAGCGTGGAAAAGGTCGTGGCCCTGTTCGTGGTCGTGGTCGTGGTCGTGATCGTGGCCTTGTTCGTGGCCGTGGCCAAGGAAGAAAATTTTCTGGTGTTAATCATCCCCTATAGAAAAATAACCACCAAGTGAATATTTGTCTACACGAAAATTTTGAGATAAAACAACGAAATTTTCGGGTTAATAAAATTTTTGGGTACTGCTGCCTTGATATATTAATACAGAAGCATAGAGATTGCACTTAATGTTATTATCTAATATAACATAATTTAGAATATACATGATACATTCTTTTTATAAATCTATATAAGTGTAAAGATCAATACATATGAGGAACACCCATATTTATTAGTTATATGTGTAGTGTACTTATAATTGCATTATTTTTAGATACATAATATCAGAGTTTGCTCGAAATTGCATTAAAAGGTTTGATTTAACTTTTATTTTTTTTTCTTTTCTCTGAAAATACTAATATTTATTTGTCTATTTCTCTTTGTATGTCAAACCACGGAAAGCAAACTTGGATCAAAATTCAATTGTAAAAATATTTGTTTAGTTGATTCATGTAGGACACATACAATATTCAAAAACAAGAAATATTTATCTCATTTAAATATGTGTAAGGTAGATGTTACTACAATTTCTAGTGGTAGTAATTTAATTGAAGGCTATGGAAAAGCTACTATAACTCTACCTAGGGGAACAACACGTATCATAGATAATGCAATATTCTCCTCCAAGTCAGAAAGAACTTGTTAAGTTTTAAAGATATCTACCGAAATGGATATCATATTGAGACAATAGATGAGAATAATCTTGAATGTCTCTTGCCAGAAAAGGGTTATTGAGAAGTTCTCATCTTTGTCTTGTGGCATGTATTAGGAAAGAATTAGTACAATTGAGGCACATTCTATCGTAAACCATAAGGTTACTGATTCCAATACTTTTATACTTTGGCATGATTGATTGGGACATCCAAGAACAATAATGATGAGGCGTATTATAAAAAAACTCAAATGGTCATCCATTAAAGAATTTAAAGATTCTTTTAAATAATGGATCTTCCTGCACTTCTTATTATCAAGGCAAGTTAATTATTAGACCATCACCGATAAAGATTAGGATTGAGTCTCTTGCGTTTTGGAACGTATACAAGGGGACATTTGTAGATCTATTTATCCACATAGTGGGTCATTTAGATATTTTATGGTCTTATTAGATGCATCTTCTAGATGGTCTCATGTGTGCCTATGATCATCTCGCAACCTCGGGTTAGCAAAATTAATGGCACAAATAATTCAATGACGGGCACAGTTTTTCGATAATCCAATTAAGTCTATTCGACTTGATAACGCTGCTGAGTTTTTATCCCAAGCATTTAATAATAATTGCTTATCAATTGAGATAAAAGTGGAACATCCTGTAGCTCATGTTCACACTGAAAATGGCATTGCAGAGCCTTTGATTAAACATCTGCAATTGATAGCAAGACCATTACTCATGAAACAAGGTTGCCCGCTTCTACTTGGGGTCATGCCATTTTGAATGCAGCCTAGTTCGTTTCAGACCCACAAATTATCATAAATATTCTCCGTTGCAATTAGTTTTGGGTCATGAAACTAATATATCCCATTTAAGAATATTTGGATGCGCATTATATGTGCATGTAGCACATCCATATCGCACCAAGATGGATCCCCAAAGAAGGTTCGGAATATATGTTGGGTTTGAATCGCCCTCTATTGTTCCCTACCTCGAATCATTAACGGGAGATTTGTTCACTGCTCTATTGCAGATTGTCGATTCGACGAAATATTTTTCCCAAAATTAGGGGGAGAAAATGGTGAGACCAAACGTGTGAAAAAATCCATCAGTGTCTCATCTTGATCCACATGCCTCTATTTGTAAAAAAGAGGTGCAAAAGATTATCCATTTGCAGAAAATAGCAAATCAAATGTCAGATACATTTATGGAACTGAAAAGGATAACTAAATTACATATCCATGCAGAGAATATTCCAATCCATATTAATGTCCATGTTGGACAATCTTCTAGTTTCATATCTAATGAGTCAAAAGCACGCCTAAAGCGTGGCAGACCATTGAGTTCTAAAGATCGAAATCCTAGAAAAAGAAAAGCAAATGATCAAGATGACACTAAGAAAGAGTCTGATGAAGAAATCCACGATTTAACCAATCCCGAGATTCATGAGGAAATCACTGAGCCTGAGACTCAAGAAAATAAGAAACTAACAACAAATCCAATCGGTATTGAGACGAATTTGAATGATTGGATATAGTGGTGGCTTATGTCTTTGCATATAATGTTGCATCTAGAATTATGCAAGATAGTGAGGATCTTGAACCTCAATATGTTGGAGAATGTCGACAAAGACGTGATTGGCCAAAATGACAAGAAACAATCAAACCAGAGTTGGATTCACTTGCGAAAGTGAAGGTTTTGCTCCTGCAGTTCAAACACCTAATGGTGTTAATCCTCTTGGCTATAAATTGGCCTTTGTACGTAAGAGAAATGAGAAAAATGAGGTCTAAGGATATAAGGCACGCCTTGTTGCACAGAGATTTTCACAAAGGCCTGGTGTCGATTATGAAGAGACATATTCACCCATTATGGATGCAATAATATTTCGTTATCTCATAATTTTGCTGTCCATGAAAAAATTAACATGCATTTAATGGATGTAGTTACAGCCTACCTTTATGGCTCACTTGATAATGAGATATCCATGAAAATTCCAGAAGGATTTAAAATGTCTGACGCACATAATTCGAAGTCCCAAAAATATTTTCAATCAAATTGCAAAGATCTTTGTATGGTCTAAAGCAATCAGGATGAATGTGGTATAACTGCCTTAGTGGGTATTTATTAAAGGAAGGTTATATAAATGATGCCATTTGTCCATGTGTTTTTATAGAAATAACAACATCAGAGTTTGTTGTACTTGCCGTATATGCTAATGACATAAACCTTATTGGAATTCCTACAGACCTCCAAAAGGCAATTGATTATTTAAAGAAGGAATTCACGATGAAAAATTTCGGAAAGACAAAATTATGTCTCGGTTTGCAAATTGAATATTTGGCAAACGGATTTTTGTTCATCAATCTGCCTACACAGAAAAGATATTTGAAACGGTTTTACATGGATGGAGCACATCCGTTAAGTACTCCGATGGTTGTTCGACCACTTGATGTGAATAAAGATTTGTTCCGCCCTCATGAAAAGAATGAAGAGCTTCTTGATCGTAAAGTACCGTATCTTAGTGCAATTGGTGCACTAATGTATCTTGCTAATACTACAAGGTCTGACATAACTTTTTCAATTAATGTCTTAGCAAGATATAGCTCTGCTCCTACAAGGACACATTGGAATGGAATCAAACACATATTGCGGTATCTAAAAGGGACTACCGATTTGAGCTTATTTTATGGCAACGATTGCTGTCCCAATCTTGTTGGTTATGCCGATGCTGGGTATTTATCCGACCCACACAAGGCTCAATCTCAAGTAGGATATGTGTTTACATGTGGAGGCACTGCCATATCGTTGCGATCAACTAAGCAATCAATCGTGGCTACTTCATCTAATCATGATGAGATAATTGCTATTCATGAAGCAAGTCGAGAATGTGTATGGTTGAGGTCTATAATACATCTTATTCGAGACAAATATGGTTTGAAGTGTGACAAAGTACCCACGATTTTGTATGAAGACAATGCAGCATGCATAACTCAATTGAAGGGAGGATTCATATAGGAGATATGACAAATCACATTTCACCAAAGTTATTTTTCACACATGATCTTCAAAAGAATGGTGATATCAATGTGTAACATAGTCATTCAAATAATAATATGGCTGATTTGTACACCAAATCCCTACTGACGTCAACCTTCAAGAAGCTAGCGTACAAGATTAGGATGCGAAGGCTCAAAGATGTGAATTGATGCCCTCATCAGGGGGAGTGAATACCCGTTTACTCTTTTTCCCTTACAAGGTTTTGTCTCCCTGTGTTTTGCTTACAAGGCTTTTAACGAGGCAACCAAAAGGCATATTTCTAAACATGTGTACTCTTTTTCCTTCTCTAGAATTTTTTTCCATTGAGTTTTATTTTAGTTAAAGTTTTAACGAGGCACATTATCTCTTGAATAGACATTCAAAGGGGAGTGTTATAAATAGAATTATATTTAAAGTGAATGTCTATATTTTAAGAGATCTTAGGGTTTATTACTTGATGATTAAGCTACTTTTTTCCTATAAATAGAAGAATTTTCATTGTAATTTATCTCAAAATCAATAGAATTCTCCATTTTTTTCTTTCCAATATTCTTCTTTATTGTTTCATCTCAGATGTAAAATTATTGAGGGTCGTAGTCTAAGAAAAAACAACCTATATTCTCGCTGATGCAGAATCAAATATAACAAATAATTCCTTTTCTTTAATCACGATAGTTATCATCTCGTTAAACTCAATCAATAAACTTTTAATTAGAATGTAAATGGCAGATAATGAAGTTAACCCTAAATATTAAAATTTATTTATTCACAGTTACAGAGAATTTCTTGATATTCCAAATATAGAGGATTTCATATACGTTGTACTTCAAATAAAATAAATCAAGTTCCACATAAATTTTTAAAAAATAATACATCAATTTAGCTCATGTGATGTAAGTAGGTGTGCATTTTGATAGTGCATTGCCCAAGAGAAAATCCCTGACGAGTTTCAGAAAAATCCTTTTTAATAAGCAAATAAATGTACTTTGAAATTGTAATTAAAATATTAAGAAAGATAAGCACAGAGCAAATAAGGGAATATGAACCTACCAATGTTGACTAGCTGAAGTTTATACTCCCAAGATTACGTGAGAAAATAACTTTTGAAACCAACAATTTAAAAGTAAATGGAAAACCAATACTTTTTTAAAAGGGAGAAACCAACTTCTATCAATTGACAATATAATTAAACTGAAAAGCGGGAATTTATTTTAAAGAGACGTGCCAGATTTTAAAACATAATCGTTTTAGTAAGTAAACTTTTTCCTGACGAGCAAAGTATAAACAATGTATAACCAGGGGCGAAATTAAAGTATTAGGTACAAGTTGGCTAAAATCAAAATATTTTGTTTAAATTCTATAATTGCACTAAAAATTTATAAATTGTGAAAAAATATTTAATTGCAATCTATTAACTAAAACGATCAATGAATTTCATTGTAAATTCAGAAATCATAAACATTAAATCATGATTCCATCTATGTATTCTACTTACCGTTAACCAACTTTGTATATAGACATAAAGATTGATGATTATGAGAAAAGCAAGTTTTACTCTAATTGTCCACCATAGGTAGTGTCTCTTTCTAGCTCTAATTCCCAAAAGTTTCTTTTTACTCCCTCCGTTTACTTTTACTTGTCCACTATTAACTTTGCACATCTCTTAAGAAATAATAAATAAAATACATAATTTACCATGATACCTATTTACCCGTAAAACGGTACAGTTGAATTTATACGTGATTTCTAGACAAGTGAACTAATTTGATCCTGAAATAATACAATAATTGAAGAAATGTACAATACTTAGCCTTAAAATGTAAATGAAACAACAGAGATGACAGTTCCGGGAACAAGGTTTCCGGGCACAGTAATGATGAGATCAAAAAGCGGGAAAGTAAGATTGTATTATCTTTATATAGAATGTAGTGTAAGTTTAGCCAGAAAATTTGTGTCCTTTACAATGATAACCGGGCTCACTATTTATAGCTGTCTCTAGGGAAGGAGGTCCTAGGATCATGCCCTCCTTTAATGTCATTATGAGGGTCATTGATGAAGATGTAACGGTGAACATAAATACCAAATTCTTTGTAACTGGCCATTGCTCTTAATGCTGCAGAATATTCCTTATTAAATGCTACTAGGCGCAGAGCATTCAATACACTTTATGAACGTTATCGCTTCCGCTGACAAGCGAAATGGCTGCGTTCGGTCTTCGGTGATCCCCGTCTTGGGTTTCACGTGTCTTTCCTTTAGATGATCACGTGTCATATCATATTTCACCCTATATAGATAGTCCCTCTGCTTTCCGGTGACATAACTTTGTGTTAGCGGGAAGTTGGTAGAAACACTCTTTTGGTGAAAATTACTATAATTCCCTCGGAAGGCTTCTGACGGTTGATTAGATGCACGTCTCTCCACATTTAATGCTCCGAACACGCGTCATCTCACGATTCAGCACAACTTTTGCCGAGTATCGAGGTAATCATGGCCATGAATTTAGCCGCCAAAATTTTACTTATACGCATCATTTTTTTCCTTTGCACTTCATAATTTCTCGAGCTTCTGATTTGCACCTTTGTTCTCCATCCTTTCTCTAATTCTCTTCAAACAAAAAACTTTTCCTTCTTCTTATTCAACGGCTTCTTCCTCCAAGCGTGCCGGTTCTTCAAAGAACAAGAACAAAGCCGGGGACTCTGCTCCTCCAACGGTGGGTTCCATCATCCCAAGAAGACTCAGTACCACAAAGGACTTTGAAGAGAAATTCCCTACTACTAACCCTCATACATGGGCTGTTAGTAGATACTCTTCTACCATTCGTCCTTCCAATATTCCTGTTGTAAAGGAAGACTGTCGATGCCATGAGTTGGATATCATTGCTCCTGATATATCGGAGCAAGTGACCCTTCCCAAGGAAGGTTTTACATACTTTTACACGTATCCCTTTACTTTGGGTGAGTTTTCATTGAGTGGAGAGCTAGATTCTGAGATTGCGGAGTTTTGCCTTTGCTACCAGGTGTGTTTGGCACAGGTGAGTCCTTTAGTGTGGAGGATGATCGCCTGTCTTCGACGCTTGTGCCAGGAGACTGGAGAAGAGCTAACATTATCTCGTATGATGAATCTCTACTCCCCTAAAATTTTCCGTGGGGGTATGATAAACTTCTGCAACTATGGTCAACATGCTCTGTTGACTAGCATGGATGATGATAATGACCGTGGATGGACGGAACGCTTCGTTGCAGTTACCAAAAATAATATCAATCCGACAACGGCTTTATCCTTTCCGGCCGCTTGGAACCGCACTCGTAAGATCTTTATTTAATATAATTTCTTTCACTAATATTCTTCTATGGACGTATCAACTCTTCACCCTTCGCATGTTTCAGCAACTCCATGGACCCTCCCGGTGGTGGAAGGCTTGGACCAGTGGGTTTAGAAGATCTTGGACTTCACGAGGCTCGAAACTCGTTTATGGAAAGAACTGGCCCTCAAATACGGGTGTAAGGCCAAAAATCATGATACTTTTAGCTTACCTTGCTTCTATTTGTTTTTGTATATGGAGAACTTGGCCGATCCTTTTTTATCTTGATCAAGACATTAGGTCTACCTCTAGGCTCTATTGCTGTCCATGAGGAGGACGTCTTGGCTGATCCTGCTGATGCAGCGAGGCTGCTTCAGGAAGCACTTACTCGAACATGTATCTCCGAGCCTGTTTCGGGCGCAAACACTTCTTTACAGAGTCCCCGACCGGAGGATAAACAACCGAAGAGAAGAAAAGAATAAGAGAGGAAAGACTGATGCCCCCGAGTCATCTCCGGTGGCGATGGTGACTGGTCCTCCTTCCAGGCCGGTCATAAACACCGTGATGATTGATAATTATGAATAAGCTAGTGATGAGGGAGCTTCTCTACATAGAAGGCGACGATCCTCATCATCTCAACAGGATGCTCGACCTGTTGAGACAGTTACACCAACCGAGGGCGATGTCTCGGTACTTTGGGGAGAATTTGATTCTGTAGATAATGCCAACTCCCATTTTCGGGCCCCAAGTGTTGTGTCTGGTACTGCGGGCTGAGTACCGGATCCCGACCGTCTTTGGTTGGTGAGCACCCATCCACCAGCATTACATTTGATGCAACTGCTTCTCACCCTTCGACTCCATCAGCTTCATCTCCACCTTCACCAACACCAGCAACTGTTACATCATTTCTAACTTTATCCACTCTCCACTAGCAACTGCTACATCATCTCCGCCAGCCGCACTTGACCATAGAGAGGGTGTTCCTCTTCCCCAGTCCCAGTTCATGGGAATTTGGGGCAAAATTATGCTGCCCCTTCCGAAGATCCATAAAGGAGGAGGAATATTATCCTTTCGGTCTCTACCAGGTGCAACCTGCTCTCTCAGTCGGTGGAGCTCGCTAACTATCTAAAGCCTTTGGCCTTAGAGAAATATTGGGGAAAGATTCAAGCATTCTTGGGGGAATTTTTGTTGAATAATGCTATGCGCAATGCCGCAACGTTCCTTTCTTCCTTTGTTATTTCTTCTACTTTTGTATGAATGTATTCTAAGTTTTACTTCTTCTCATTTTGTAGGCCAACTTTCTTGCTTCTGAGGGCCTTCAGAGGTAGATTCGTGAGAAGGAGGAACTTACTTCTTAACGGAATTAGCTTTTGGCTGAACGGTACCAAACTGTTCTCTACCTCTAGAAACTGGAAACTAAAGCTACTGAGGCCGTTGTTTTGGAGGCTCATTTGCAGCAAAACGAGTAGGACATGGTAACCCTTAGCCAAGAAATTGGTCCACTGTGGGTTAGATTTGATGAAACCAAGGCCAAATTGGCTGATCCAGGATCCCGTTCTTGCTGCAACCGAGCGCGAGGCTGCTACTGCCTAAAAGGTGACTGACTTAGAAGCGGCCTTGAACTCTAAAATTGAAGAGCTTGCTGCTGTGAGGGCGAAACATACTCAGTTGGAAGAGAAGTAAAAGAAAACTATCGAGCACAACATGCTCTTTAGTTCTACCGTCCGTGACCTTGATGTTAGCTTTAGATCTGTTAAGTCTGCGGGGGAAAGCCTTTCTGCCGAGGTTACCCAACTCAAAGAAGAACTTAAGCGCCGAGCGGCTTCCCTCGTTGTCGAATAAACTTATGCCATGTATAGCATGAGGAGAAAAACCTTGGAAGAGGCCAAAGCAGGTATCATTGACTATGATGCCAAAATTGCTAAGGCCCGAGAGCTTGGGTTGGCCGCTAAAAATGGACTCCCGACGCAGTTTGATGCTTCTGGTTCTTCTGGCTTCAGTTATGAGTTTTCAAGAACTGAAGAAGAATTAGAGAGCGATGATGCTGAAAACCAAACTGGGGAAAACGTCGAGCCATTGGTGGACCCACCTACTTCTCCCAGGGATGCGGACACTTCTCCTCCTCCTGGTTCTAGAGACACCGCAATTTAGCTTTTCTTTTCTTTTTCCTATTTTGTACTTTTATCGTTTTGGTACGTTCTTGTAAATAAAGATATATTTTTGCTAAAGTATTGTTTCAGTCTTACTTTCGTTTGAATATCAATGCAAGTCTTAACCTTTGCGTTTGCTTAAGAATTTTGCGCACGTTTTCTGTTCGCGCTTTACTATGTGTAGTCTCAGATGCATTTTCCTCGAAGCACTTTGGTTTCGAGCATTATCCCTTTTGCGTGAGAGTTTCTATAAGTATTTGTAAACGTTTACTTTTTGCATCCTTTCGTGTACGTCTTCGGGTGCATTTTTCCTCGAAGGCATTTTGATTCCGGGCATATAATCTTTCGCAACCAACCCTTTAACATGAAGGTTTTCATAAGAAATGGCCCTCTTATGCTGACAGTGCTCTTAAATAGGACATCTCCTGTTCATTACGGCACTAACATTTGAAGTACTTGTTAAACTTTCAAATGACAGAGCTAGTTTATCGTTCAAACAAGAAACAAGATAAAAACAAAAGGATTTCATTTCATATAATTCCTTCTATTTTTCAAAAGTACACAAGCATTTATTATGCTAAAAGGAAATTGCATTACCTATGGCTATCTTGTACAACTTGTTTCTACGGGGCTGGCTGTCGTAGTCCCCGATCCTGATGATGCATTTAATTTTTTAATTTTCATTTCCCGGTTGACGTGGCAGTTAATTTTTCTGTATTCTCATATCATTCCCTCCAGTGTTCGAATGCGAAGAATGCGAATTGGAATACTGGAAGTCTTGTTCCTTCAAAGATTCCACCAATGAATTCCTAGATAATCCTTAACTGGGCAACATACCTTACTTACCCTTAGGAATCCACGCTATCGAGCAAAAGACTATCTAACAATCTTCTAGTGGTTTGTGCTTGTGAACGGTCGGGTAACCTTTGTTCGGTAGCAAACTTAACTTCCCAGTGGGAATTTGTTATCGAACCAAAGATTACCTAACCGTCCCCGAGTGGAAACTTGTTTGTTTTCCTTATGCTTTCTATCGCTGCCTCATTAAAAATCTTACTAGAAAACCCCAATTGGGACAAAGACTGAATGAAGGGAAAAAGAGTGTAGCACCTACTTTCCGCTTGAATAATGTTCATCAGCAATAATATATTTTGAGGTGTGCCATGTTCCAGTTGCTAGGCAAGTTGTCTCCATTCTGGTTTTCTAACTCGTACGAACCTTTCTCAGTGATAGCTGAAATCCGGTAGAGACCTTCCCACATTAGACCTAGCTTCCACGCGTTGAGCTCCCGGGTTTTGGTTACTTTAGTCAGAACCAAGTCTCCTACTTTGAAATAACGGAGGTTGGTTCTCGATTATAATATCGCTCCATTCTCTGCTTTTGATCTGCCATTCTTACACGCACTGAGTCCCTGCGTTCCTCGAGCAGTTCCAAGTTGATTAACATTGCTTCGTTGTTATATTCTTCATTTATTTGAAAATATCTCAAATAGGTTACCCACTTCCACCGGGATTAGGGCTCAGCACCGTACACAAGGAAAAAAAGAGTTTCTTTTGTGCTCGATTTGGCCGTTGTTTGGTAGGCCCATAAAACTCCGGGCAATTCTTCGAGCCATTTGCATTTTGTTGCTTCTAACCTTTTCTTGAGGTTTTGAATAATCACTTTGTTTATTGACTCCGCTTGACCGTTGTGCTCGGATGATAAGGAGAAGATGTGATCCTTTGTTGACTCCGCTTGACCGTTTGTGCTCGGATGATAAGGAGAAGATGTGATCCTCTTTATCTTCAAATCTTTGAGGAGCTTTGTAGATTTTGCACCGATAAACTGTGGCCCACTGTTACATGCTATCTCTTTTGCTATTCCGAACCTACAAATTATATTTTCCTATAGGAAATCAACTATTTCGCATTCTCCGATTTCTTATAAGGACTTGATTCCACCCATTTAGAAAAATAGTCAGTCAGAATTAAAAGAAACCTTACCTTTCCGGAAGCCAGTGGCAGCGGTCTGATAATGTCCATCCCCCATTTTATGAACGGCCATTGAGACAGAATAGAATGTAAGGGTTCTGCCGGTTGGTGTAGTAGTGGTGCGTAGCATTGTCACTTAATCACATTTCCGTACGAAGTCTTTGGTGTCTTGTTCCATACGAGGCCAGTAGTATCTTGCTCGTACCAATTTCAACACCAAAGAATATGCGCCCGAGTGATTGCCGCATATCCCTTCGTGGACTTCTCTCTTGACATAATTAGCTTCTGATGCTTCTAAGCACCAGTCCAGCGGGCCTTGGAAGGATTTTTTATACAATTGGCTCTCTTGAAGCTATAACATGCAACTTTGGCGCGTAACACCCGTGATGCTTTGGGGTCTTCGGGCAACTTCCCGTGCTCGAGATAGTCGATTATTTCATTTCTCCAATCCTAGACCAGACTAGTCGAATTTACCTCATAGTAACCATCTGTATCCAGGACTGAGTTCATCAGTTGCACTACCGTCCCGGACTCCGATTCCTTTATTTCCATCGATGATCCTAAGTTTGCTAATGCGTCCGCTTCTGCGTTATCCTCTCTCGGGATATTAGTAATTGAACACTCCTGGAATTGTGCCAAAAGAGCCTGGACCTTTACTACGTATTGTTGCATAGGTTCTTCTTTGGTATCAAAGATCCTGTAGACCTGATTTACCACCTGCTGTGAGTCACATTTGATTTCGATAACCTCGGAATCAAGTCCCAGGGCCAATTCGATCCTTGCAATCAAAGCATCATACTCTGCCTCATTATTAGTTAAAGAGATCATTCTGATGGCTTGCCTTAGGGTTTCCCTCGAAGGCGTGATTAAGACTATTCCGAGTCCGAACCCTTTTACGTTGGAAGCTCCGTCTGTAAATAAGGTCCAAACCCCGATGTCGATTTCGACACCATTACTGCCTCCTTGGTTGTCAGAGGCAGTAGTCCTAGATTGAAATCGGCCATGAAATCAGCCAAGACTTGCAACTTAATTGCAGTCCTTGGTTTATTTCTATGTCAAACTCACTCCTTTCAACGGCCTATTTGGCCAATCTACCTGAGAGCTCGGGTTTATGGAGGATGTTCCGCAAAGGAAATGTAGTCACCACGGCTATCGGGTGGCATTGGAAGTAGGGCCTTAGCTTCCGAGCGGCGACTACAAGAGCTAAGGCCAATTTTTCCAAATGTGGGTAGCAAGTTTCTGCTCTCGTTAAAATTATGATCACGTAATAAATGGGAAATTACGTACTTCGTCCTCTCGTACTAAACTGCAACTTCTGAAATCGCGAGGTAGACTAGCAATGTTTCACCTTTTTTTGGTTTTGAGAGCAATTTGAAGAAGCGATGACATTTTTCCAACGACCGGGAAATGAAACTGCTCAAAGCTGCTAATCTTCCTATGAGCCTTTGGACTTACTTTACATTCGACAGTTGATCCGGGATATCCTCTATGGCCTTGATTTTGTCGGGGTTTACCTTAATTCCCATTTGTGAGACCAGAAATCCCAGAAACTTACCAGAACTAACCCCGAACGTGCACTTCTCGGGATTAAGTTTCATGTTATGCTTCCTCAGGAAGTCGAATGTTTCTTGCAAATGCTTAAGGTGGTCACCTACATTCAAAGACTTAACGAGCATATCATCTATATAAATATTCATAGTCTTTCCTATTTTCTTTTCAAATATCTTATTTACGAGCCGTTGATGAGTGCCTCCGGCGTTTTTCAACCTGAAGGGCATCACATTGTAACAATATATACCGAACTTCATTATAAACGAAGTCTTTTCCTGATCTCTAGGTTCATCTTGATTTGGTTGTACCGGAATAAGCATCAAAGAGACGTATTAACTCGTGCACGGCCGTAGCATCAATAATTTGATCGATATTTGGTAGTGGGAACGAGTCTTTCGGGAACGCCTTATTAAGGTCTTTATAGTCTACACACATGCGAAATTTATTGTTCTTTTTAGGAACTAATACTACATTGGCTAGCCAGTCCGGATATCTTACCTCTCGGATCGAACCGATATTAAGCAAGCGGGTTACCTCTTCTTTGACGAATTTATTCCTAGCCTCGGCAATAGGACGTTCCTTTGGTCTTAACAGAGGTACGTTGGGATCCAAACTCAGCTTGTGCACGGCTACTTCCATCGGGATACCTATCATATCCTCGTGCGACCATGCAAAATAATCGGTATTAAATTTAAGGAATTCAATAAAACTAGACCTGAGCTTCGGGTGCAGTCCTGTCCCCAAATGGAATTTTCTTTCTAGAATTCTTCGAACAATGCAACTTGCTCCAGTTCCTCCGCCGTGGACTTCGTTGCGTCCGTCTCTTCTGGAACTTGGAAATATCTCGGCACCTGATAATGTTCTGACGACTCTGCTCCCGGGCTAACTTCTTCTAGCTCGGGAGTAGGTGCCGGTTCCTGTAATTGCTATGCCGTGTGCTCCTTCCTTTTGCTACTGGAAATTGAAATTGCATTTATCTCCCTTACTGGCGGTTGATCACCTCTTATCTGCTTGATTCCTAGGGGCGTTGAAAACTTCAGCAATTGGTGATATGTTGAGGGTACGACTTTCATCTCGTGTAACCATGGACTTCCCAGGATGATATTGTATCCCATGTCACCATCTACTACTTCGAAGAGAGTTGTTTTCATTACTCTTCAGTGCTAATGAGGAGCAAAATCTTTCCCCGGGTCGTCACGCTCGCAAGGTTGAATTAATTAAGGAGCTTTGTTGCGGAAATAATGCTTCTGGTGAGTTTAGCTTGCTCCAATACTCTTTATTGCATGATATTAGCCGAGCTTCCTAGATCCACTAGAACATGTTTAATCTTAAAATCCAACACATTTAAAGAAATTACCAATGCTTCTTTGTGTGGTAACAACAATTCGTTTGTGTCCTCCTTTGTGAAAGTGATATCATCTTCCCGGAGTCTTTTACTATGAGTTATCGATACGTTCGTCTTCTTTGCTGCCGAAAAGGTGACCCCGTTAATCTCATTCCTTCCGAAGATCATATTGATCTTTTGGCGTGGGGGTTCTTCTCCTGCTTTCAAAGATTTCGCATTGTCTTTGTTATGACCATAATTGTTCTAGCTCGGTCACTCAAGAATTCTCTGAGGTGAGCATTCTTTAATAGTGTTGCCACCTCTTTCCGGAGGTGTCGGCAGTCCCCTGGTCGGTGGCCGTTCATCCCATGGTATTCACACCATAAGTTGGGATCCTTCTGGCTGGAATCGAATCTCATAGGTCTCGAAAATCGTGCCTCTTTAATGTTTCTCATGGCTGACACCAACTCCACTATACTGACGTGAAGTTATATTCCGATAACTAGGGGTAAGAAGGATCCTGAGACCCCGACATTTCTTTATCCTGAAGTGATCTATTATTTCGACCATGATCGGTCCCTTTGTCAACGGTGAACTTGTTTGTTGTCCGGAAGTTTCTGCCACGGCCTTTGGTCTACTCATAAGGAAAAAAACCGGCCCCTCAAAGTACGTCTGTCCTTGTTGTTGTCATCCTTTGATTTTTTTTCTGCTCTTCTCTCGTCCTTTGGTCGACGATGTAGAACCTACCTGGTCATCTTCGATCCTTATTTTTGACTCGTACCGGTTGTGGACATCTGCCCAAATTGTTGCCTGAAACTAAAGAAGGCTCTCCTTCAGCTTTGGGGAAGAATCTGAGCTTCTCAGATTCAATCCTTTGGAAAATGCTTTAGCTGCCCATTCATCCAGGACAGCCGGGAGCAGCATTCTTTCTTTCTGGAATCGGATAATGAACTCTCTTAATAATTTGGATTCTCCCTGTACGATCCTGAATATGTCGGGCTTGTACTTTTCTGACCCTGGCATGAGCCTTGATGAAAGAATCTGCGAGCATCTCAAAGGAATCTATGAAATGCTCGGGTAATAATGAATACCACGTTAGAGCTTCCCTCGTGAGAGTTTCTTCAAATTTCTTAAGCAACCCAGATTTAATTTTGTGAGGAGCTAAATCATTTCCTTTTACCGTCGTTATGTAAGTGGTAATATGCTCATGCAGGTCTAAAGTCCCGTCATACTTTGGCACTTCAGGCATTTGGAACCGCTTCGGGATTAGTTCCTGTGCCGCACTGGGCTTGTACGGCAATTGAGTATACTTCTTCGAGTCCGGGCCTTTTAATACTCGTTGCACGCCCAGGATTTGGTCCATGCGGGCGTTTACTTCCCTCATAAATTGTAAAAAATTATTGTTGAACCGATCGTTCTTGTTGTTGAGACTAAATTCTCTCCCCTCAGCCCCGTCGGAACCAACTTCACTCTTGGGAGTGTTGTTGTCGACTCTTTGCGCTGTTTGGTTTGCTGGAACACTGGAGGAATTGAATCTCGTCTGTTTGCATTATTCGAAGCCCCCGATAGCGCCTACTTCAGCTCCGTCATAATCTTATCCTGCAGCATGAGATGGCCTAGAATGATCGCCTGTTGCTTTGCAGGACCCTCACTGCATCCACGGCATGCTCCTCATCAGCATCATCAGGAGTTGTCTCCCGAACCTGTCGAGGGTACTGCCTGTCATGCACCGGCGTGGCGTCATTCCCCTCATTGCGGGTGTCACTTATTAAATCCTCGAAATGAGGCTGATTCCATCGAATTTCAGGGTTGTGCGTATTGTTAATAGTGTTATCTGCCATTTTTTGTGATTTTTTCTAAGACAAAATAATCAAATCACGTTAGTAAAAAAGGCAAGGATAAATTTAATTGCACGGATTTCTAGGCCCCATGGTAGGCGCCAAATTGTTTACCCATAAAACGGTACAGTTGAATTTATAACGTGGTTTCTAGACAAGTGAACTAATTTGATCCTGAAATAATGCAATAACTGAAGAAATGTACAATACTTAGCCTTAAATGTAGATGAAACAACAGAGATGACAGTTTCGGGAACAAGATTTTCGGGCACAGCAAAGATGAGATAAAAAAGTGGGAAAGTAAGATTGTATTAAGCTTCGTATAGAATGTAGTGTAAGTTTAACCAGAAAATTCGTGTCTTTTACAATGATAACTGAGCTCACTATTTATAGCTGTGTCTAGGGAAGGAGGTCCTAGGATCGTGCCCTTCTTTAATGTCAATTATGAGGGTCATTGATGAAGATGTAATGGTGAACATAAATGCCAAATTCTCTGTATCGGGCCGTCGCACTTAATGCTGCAGAATATTCCTTATTCAATGCCACCAGGCACAGAGCATTTAATACACCTTTATGAACGTTATCCCTTCCGGTGACAAACGGAATGACGACGTTCGGTCCTCGGTCTTTGGCCATCCCCGTCTTGGGTTCCACGTGTCTTTCCTTTAGATGACCACTTGTCATATCATATTTCACCTTATACAATATTCATATTAATTGTCTTATAGTTTTAATGAATTTGAAAAATGATTTGAAATGAGTAGTTAATATTAAGGGCAATAAAAAAATAAATTATTTTTTTCTGATTAAGTAAAAATAAAATTTATTTTTAGAATTCTTCCAATTCCATTACAGAATATCCAATGAAGCACGTTTAAAATAAAATTTTTAAAGTACTCGCTTTTTCGTTTCTTTTAGTACCGTACGTTTATTTTACGAGGCTACTTTTCACCTTTATAACAAGTTATTTAAATAAAAACGACAAGAGACTTTCCTTTCTTTTTCTTCTATAATTTTCGGTCCACTAGAGTTACAGCTATTATGATACGAGTAGTACGTCAAATGATTGTGCTAAATCTGGACAACAAACTTTGTGAAAATAAAATGTTAACAAATTAATTGAGTCACATGGGTGCAAATGTTATTAGGTGTTAAGATTTCGATGTTTGATTGTTAATTTTGATAGACTATTAAATTTCGATTTTGAGTTAATCACATTGGCGGATTAAAGATTTTAATTCTTTGATTTCAGTGTTTATGATTTTTAATGTTGAACTTATTATATTTTTAAAATTATGGGTTTACACCTATTTTATGTTACAATTTTGATGAATTTTTACATTAAATTTATATTCCATGTCGAAAGTATTGGGTTTAGATGAACCCAGTACTATAACACTACATACGCCTCTGCTTAACTAATCATGCCCAACTATACCTCCTAAGAGGTCTAGCGATCGTTGCAAATATAATTCGGTTTATAAGTCCGGTCGAATCTCACAAGGAATTAACCTACTATATCACAATTGACAACCACTAGTTTCGCAAGAATTCAAGTAATCAATCTTCATAAACATTAAATAATTTGAGTGTTTATTAACTAAGGACAAAGTAATTAAAATACTATAATTTATAACTAACAGAGCAAAATTTTAGACAAGTTTGAAAAAATCTAGGGTTATGATTTTCCCTATTATCGAAATCCTCCCACTACGTTTCCTATAAATTTGTCTAAATATTTTCTAGCGATCATGAGTAGTTTGGGTGTTGTAATTCTCTTTTGAGCAACTACCACAATTTACTAGACGTACTCTTCTGAACTCTGCTAGCTGGCACTAGTTTACCGCTTGCTATAACTGCTCCAAGGTTTCGTTATTCCTAATCCCACCTTTAAACCCTCTGTATTGATTAGTCATATACGTTAGGAGCGATGTTGTTCAATAACTACCTAAATGTGTACCTTTTTCTAAGCAATACATGCTAAAAAGGCACAGTCAATTGAGAGTTCTTCAATCAACAACAATTAAAACGTAGTTGAATAGGTAGAGAAAAGTCAAAGGCAGATTTATATTAAACGCAGTAGAAAATCATCCTCCAATAGGTTACATTAAACCCTAGATGAGAAAGTTTAGCCACTCATAAATGTATAAACATTTATCATGATGTTCAAAGACATTAATCTACAAAGTTAAGAGAAACAGAGGGAAAACTCGTTTGATTCCTTGCTCCACAATCCTCTGTAGCCTTTTGTTCTTCTCCAAATAATGTCCACCCCTTCCTCAACTCGTTTAGGGAGTATTTATATGTTAGGGTCGAGGTCCTCGAGTCCAAATCCAGGTCGAAGTATTTTTAATTTGCGAACTTTTGACCACCGGGTGCCTGACCTTGCGAGGCCAGGCTTGTAGCGTGCCTAGGACCTTGCGAGGCGAGGCCTATAGCTTAGTCAAGCTGGCTACAGATCTGGCTACGACTGGCCTGTATCCAAGTTTGGGTACTTTGTGTTTTTGTGCTTCTTTCTTGCATTTTCGTCATCTTTTCGTGCAACTTTCATTCGACTCTTTCTTCTGACGCTCCTACACATAAAACAACATAAACTAGCTCAAATGTCGCACAATTAACCACTAACCAACAAAATATAGGGCAAGTAATGTACTAAAAGTATAGAATTCCAGCCAAACATCACTACCCACACTTAGACGTTGCTCGTCCTCAAGTCAACCACCAATTCACACTAACCTTGAGCACTTTATTTTTTTTTAACACATTCCAAGCACACCATACATATGATTATGGTTGATAGCAACAACTAAAACTTTAGCATATGCTTTCAATACACACTTCCCTTTACTTTATGCCATACCTCAAAAATTTATTCAACACCAAGATAGCATGCTCATAACAATCCTAGCTAACCGATTCAATATCACAATGCATTCATGGGTTGAACACTTAACATCATAGAGAAATCTATTAACGTCAGCTATCCCTCACAAAATCATGTGTCCTCACAACAAGAACAAAAGAGTAAGTTGAACCCACAGATTCGAATCAAATGCTCAAATATATTTTAAGGACTCACATGTCTCAAAGAAATTTCTCACTTTCACAAAGAAGTCACATGCATGCACAAAGTATCATAGGCTTGCCCATTGTGTAAACCTCCACTAATGTAGGCTTGCTCGTTCTAAAATCAAGTATACTTTTTGATGGTTGTAATGTGAGCTAAGGGACGGGTACGATATATATTTGGAATAGTAACTCACTCTCCTAAGCACTTTAACACACATATTTAACTTTAAGTGCAAATTCGTCAATCCCAATTTTAATTTCACAAACAATATCATTCTAAGAGAGTTCGCTTTTTCTTTAAGCACTACTTTGCTTCACACCTAGTACAAAGGACAATATATCAATTTATTCACCAGCTATGTACTTCTTCTTTTTTACAATTCCCGCTAGTATTACAAGTAGTGAAAAACATAATAATTTTCT
>MCJB01032203.1:16917-45893 GCA_002018475.1 Nicotiana obtusifolia | reverse complement strand
GGCTTTAATCTAGAGACGCCTGCATCTCTTCGTGTATTAGTTTATAGGTTTTGTGTTTCTTTTCATTCAGGCTGGTGTTTCACCTCTCCTTCAGCACCAACTGGAGGAATTAGCTAAGCAGAAAAATTCAAAGAATTCTGGAGATGTTAAAAGGAAGAAGCTGATGGTTATTGGTCAAGATTGTGTCGAGCCTCTCTAAGCACTTAGTAGTGCTGGTCCACAGGTAGTTGTTTACTGAATTTTCTCAATAATGAAATTAATTATGTTTTTGCATATTCTGTATGTGCTGCTTTTGTTCCTAAACTCAGGCCTAATATCCACTTCTTAAACTCACAGGCTAACTTCAACTTGAAGGGAATTGCTGAAAAGCGGAAAGAGTAAACGAGTTAAGGACAAAGAGAAAAGAAACCAAAAAACGTATTTCCCTTGCTTCCCTCTGAGAATTATTATTGACAATCTTTTGTTTCCCTTAATCTTTTGACCTTAATCCTCATTATTTTCGCCCTGGTTTCCATTTTGCAGGTTTGCGTAAACAATGGAGGAAAAAGAAGTGTTGCGGAAGATCGTGGGTTAACTAGCATAGAGTCACACACAAAGAAAATAAAGAAGAAAATTCAACACAAGGATTTAACAAGGTTCAACTAAGCCTAATTCTCGGGGCAGAAGCAGAGCTAGTCTTTCACTATGAATGAGAAAAAAAGCACAATACAATCTATAGAATCCCCAACTACAATCCCTATATATAGATCCCAAATAGTCCCCAATCCATAAGAGAAACGTTTTCCAATTTGACAAGGACAATAGGTTTTTCTTTCCAAATCTATTAGGACAATGAGTTTTCCTAAACCTGTATTATGAGTTTTCTAAAAATACAAGGAAATAATTCAAGCCACAAAATAACAAATCTTTCCTTTGGTTTGAATTCTCTTCATCAACGGGAACAACGTCTCTCTACCTTGCCCCTAGCCCTCGCGAGAGCTCTATTGAGTATTGCACACACCAATCAAGTCTAGGCAATGCCTAAACTTGTTGGTCGGGACTGCCTTGGTCATCATATCAGCTGGATTATCATGCGCATATACATTCTCCACATTAACAACCCCTTTTAATATAATGTCTCGAATAAAGTAATGTCTGACTTCAATATGCTTCGTTCGCTCATGAAACATCTTATTCTTAGTAAGATGAGTAACACTCTGACTGTCACAAAACACTAGTGTCTTCTTTTGAGCTAGTCCAAGATCACTTATCATGCCTTGTAGCCAAATAGACTCTTTCACTGCTTTCGTAATTGCCATATACTCAAGCTTCTATAGTAGACAAAGCAACAACAGACTGCAAGGTCACTTCCAACTGATGACACTACCAGAAAGAGTAAAAACATAACCTATTAGAAATTTTCTCTTATCTAAGTCCTTGCATAATCTGAATCGACATAGCCAACTACGGATTCACTCAACTTGTCTTTGTAAAAAGTCAAGCCTACATTTACAGTACCCTTCAAGTATCCACTTCACCGCCTACCAATGTTCTTTACCAGAACACGCCATGTGTCTACTCATAATACTAACAACATGTGAAATGTCAGGGCGAGTGATAATCATAGCATACATAATGCTATCGATAACATTCGAATATAGAACACTAGACATCTGCTCCATCTCCTCGTCTGTTTTTGGTAACATGTCTGCAGACAACTTGAAATGGGAAGCAAAAGGAACACACAGATTTAGCATCTGTCATATTAATTCTCTTGAGGACCTTCTCAATATAAGACCTTTGAGACAGTATCAGCTTTCCAACCCTTCTATCTCGAGTAATCTCCACCCCCAATATCTTCTTTGCAACACCCAAATCCTTCATTTCAAACTCCTCATCAAGTTGCTTCTTCAATCGAATAATATGTGACATGCTTTTAGCAGCAATAAGCATGTCATCCACGTATAACAACAAATATACATGAGAACTATCTTCAAGTTTTTTGTAATACACAAAACCATCATACTCACTTCGTGAAAATGCATTTTGAATCATGAATGTAAAATTTTTTATACCACTACCTAGGCGACTGTTTCAGACCATATAAAGATTTTTTAAACAAGCAAATATGATTTTTCTGAGTAATGAATCCCTCAGGTTGACTTATATATATCTTCCCATCCAACTCACCATGCAAGAATGCAGTTTTCACATCTAATTGAAAGTCATGAAGAGCCACCAAAGCCAGTAAGATCCTGATAGAGCTATGCTTTACCATTGGAGAGAACATTTTATTGTAATATATCCACTCCCTCAATGTAAAATCTTTAGCTACTAATCTTTCCTTGTACCTTGATGTTTCAACCCCTGTATTGTCCTCTTTTCTTTTGAAAATTCATTTATAGCTTAGTACCTTCTGTCCCCTTGGCAATGGAACAAGTTTCCATGTCTGATTCTTATGAGGAGACTCAATCTCTTCACCTATAGCACCAACCCACTGATATGCTATTGGACTAGAAACAACTCTTTTATAGCTATTAGGCTCAAGCACATCAATAGTCTTTGCAACTGACAAAGCAAACTCCATAAAATTTGCATATCCAGGAAAATTACCATCAGCTACGTTTGCAAACCTTTGTGGTAGGTTGAACAATCTCTTTTCTCTGCTTGTTGCAATGCTATATGGTTGTTGTTGCGCAGGTGCATCAACATTATCATCTTGATCAATATTTTGCACCTTCCCCACTTCCTCTACTTTAGAACTATTGGGCTGAGCTAGTGGAGATTCAATTTCTCGCTCTATGTGGTCACTGACACCACTATATGTTTCCACTATTGGCTTCTCCCTCTGACTGTCTAGTGAGGCATATTCATTGAATGTTACATCCCTACTGATAATTAGCATTGAAGTCTTTTGATCTGTGTACCACAACCTATAACCTTTTACTCCAGTTACATACTCTAGAAATATGCGCTTCTTTGTCCTCGGCTCAAGTTTTCCATCCCTCACATGAGAATAAGTAGGACAACCAAAAATCCTTAAATTTGAATAATCAGCAGGCGAACCGTACCATCTCTCAAAAGGAGTTTTGAACTCAATAGTTGTAGATGGAGATCTATTGAACAAATAACAAGCTGTATTGATTGCTTCAGCCAAAAAATTCTTGCTAATACATGAATGTGAAAGCATGCTTCGTGCCCTATCACAGAGCATTCTGTTCAAACGTTATGCAACACCATTTTATTGTGGTATTCCGACACAAGTGCGGTGTCTCACTATGCCCTCTCTACCGCAAAAATTGTTGAACTCAGAATTGCAAAATTCCAACCCATTATCAGTTCGAAGACGCTTAACTTTTCTTTCCATTTGTCCCTCAACCATCTTTTTCCATTTAACAATGTCGGAAATGCTTCATCTTTTGTTTTCAGAAAATACACCCATAACATTCTTGAATAATCATCAATCAAAGTCATAAAATATTTGACACCACTCTTGGAGGGAACTCTGTTTGGACCCCACAATTCTGAATGTATATAATCTAACTTGTCTCTGGTTTTGTGCTTGGACTTCTTGCTGAACTTTACCCTTGTCTGTTTACCAAACAAATAATGCTCAAAAAAATTCAAAACTTGATTTTTGTAACCATTCAACAAATTCTGCTTACTCAACAAAGACAGTCCCTTATCACTCATATGACAAAGTCGCAAGACTGATTCATATCACTTTTCCCAGAAGCTACAACAGCCTCCCCTTCAACTACACTGGCTTGAAGATGATACAATTTAGAATGCAGTTTACCTTTCATGAGTACCTTGGAGCCTTTACATACTTTAAGTATTCCATTCTCGGAGTAAAACTTATATCCTTAATTATCCAAAGTCAAAAGAGAGATCAAAGTTCTCTTTATCCGAGGAACATGCCAACAATCAATGTTTCTGATAATCCCATCGAAGATTCTCAATTTGCTGTTACCAATCCCCTCTACAGGTAATGGATTATCATCTCCCATGTAGATAGTCCCACTCATTTGCTTGTAAGTTGCAAACCAATTCTTGTGTGGACACATGTGGAAAGTAGCACCAGAATCAAGAACCGAAGAATTCTGCCCATGACTAGAACTCACAGTACAGACTTCTCCTACATAGTCATTATCATCAAAATTATTGCCAGTGTCAGCAATATTTGCCGAATTATCTATTTTTTGCTTTCGTCTTTTCTCTTTCAACTTAGGACAATCTCTCGTGTAGTGACCTTGCTCCTCGCACTCATAATAATTTTGGTTCCTTGCTCTAGACTTTAATCTAGCGGTTGACTTTTTTTTTTGTTAAAGTCCTTTTGTTGTTCTTACTCCACTCACAAGACCCTCGCCCTCAATTTTGCTGTCTGGAAAGCTTTTTTTTCAACTCTTTAGATTTTAGTGTATTACTAACATCTTCCATTGAAATGTTGTCTTTCCCATATAGCAGCGTACTGGAAAAAGTATCACAAGACGGTGGTAAAGAACATAACACAATCAAGGCCAGATCCTGGCTCTCAATTTTGATATCTACGTTCTTCAGGTCCATTATAATTGAATTAAACTCATCAAGGTGAGTTTTAACAGGTGTACCTTCGTTCATATGGAGATTGTATAACCTCTTTTTCAGGTAGGCTGTTTGTTAGCGATTTCTTAGAATACAGATCTTCCAGCTTCTTCCATGCTGTTGCTGCAGAAGTTTCTTCAGCAATTTCCCGAAGAACGCTATCTGTAACGCTAATGAAGATCGCACTCAAAGCCCTCTCCTCCAGGTCTACCTTCTTTGTCTCTGTCATCTCTTCAGGAAAATCCTCATCAATTGCCTTCCATAACCCGTGTAACACCAGTAACGATTTCATGCTAATCTTCCATAAACTGAAACTAGAACCCCCGTTAAATTTCTCTACTTCGTACTTTGTTGAAGATGATGAAGACATCTTAACACTAGATTATATATAGAAACCCGAACCTTGCTCTGATACCAATTGTTGCGGAAGATCGTGAATTAACTAGCACACAGTCGCACACAAAGCAAATAGAGAAGAAAATTCAACACAAGGATTTAGCGAGGTTCGACTAAGCCTAATCCTCGGGGCAGAAGCAGAGAGAGTTTTCCACTATGAATGAGAAGAAAAGCACAATACAATCTATAGAATCCCCAACTACAATCCCTATATATAGATCCCAAATAGTCTCAAACCTATAAGAGAAAGATTTTCCAATTTGACAAGGACAATAGGTTTTTCTTTCCCAAATCTATTAGGACAATGATTTTTCCTAAACCTATAAGGTTTATGAATTTCAAAAAATATAAAAAAATAATTCAAGCCAAAAAATTACAAGAAGAAAAAGCTTCAAACAGGAAAAGAGTATGGTTGATTTGCAAGAAAGAAGATCTAGAGTGATTCTTCATCTACATGTCAGGAGCCCATTGTAACGCTGGTATAGATTCCATACGTTCATGTAAACATCCACGACTAAATTAGAAGAATTATAGATCATCAACCAATTTTGTGGTATTATCTAGCTCGGAAACTACAGTAAAAAAAAAAAAAAAAAAAAAGAAAATACTTGTAGTTATGATAAAGAGGCCAACGAACCAAGTCAGGGCCTGTTTCGTGTTGGAGGCAACTATGGACTAATTAAGTGAAAGTCAACCTTTGGATGCATGTATTTTCATGGTTAAATATACAAAAATCACACTTCTAAGTTGCATATATTTGTAAATCTTGTCTCCTAATTTGGAATTTCTTAATTTAAATTTTTACTTACTATATATTAGACTCTTTTGATTGTTGACTATGCTTATATGACACTAAGAGGTCGTTTGGTAGGATGCATTAGAGAAAATAATGCATGCATTATTTTTTGGTATTACTAATCTTTTGTTTGCTACACTTTTTCAACTTATGTGTTATTAATGCAAGTATTAATTATACAACCTATTTGGTATTATCCTATGTATAACTATACATAGCAAACCATAATATTAACAATACCAAGGCTATTAATGCATGCATTAGCATGGTTAAAGACAAAATTATCCTTAAACTCCCTTAAAGCTAAAGAATGTGGAGGGCTTTGTAAACAACTAATTTTCTTAAAAATTATGCAATGCATTTTAGCTTTAATACACCACCTAAACAGAATGCTTGCATTACTAATACACCTTATTCAACACTATATTTATACGCCCTACCAAATGACCCCTAAATGTAAGTCAAGCAAGTAACGGAGTGCCATGCATATGAAAATTGGTATAGTCAGACCTCTATATAACAACTATTATCTATAACAACATTTTACTATAATAACATTTTATTATAACGATAAAATCTTCGTTGCAACCGATTTTTTATGTGATGTTATATAATATGTTCTCTATAATAATATTTTGCTACGGCAATCAAAAGAATTTCGAACAAACAATATTATTATAAAAAAAATTGATTGTATATGACCATTTCGATTTCTGCAGCTGACTGTCGACTTCCAGGTAATTTTGGATAAGAAGCTAATGTAAGATTAAAATGACACAATTGAAACAATTATTATTTTTAATTTAGAAAAGAAAAGAGTTAAAAATAGCAAAGAAATAAAGGGAGATCAAGTTGCTCACTGCTTTTTCAAGAGAGGAAAATGACACAAAGCAAATAATTGATCCCGTTGAAGGATAAGATTAAAAATTTATGTGTGACAGAAGGCAAATTTAAAAATTCAAGGAGAAAAATAAAATTAAAAACTACTAGAGGTCATTATTGCTGCATGCTTTGACAGTTCTAGCTTTCAATTAGAAAGATCTTCTTTGAAGATTGGCTTCATGCTTTGACGAAGTCTGCTCATGTCTCCATTACTTTGACAATCGTTCTGAGTATCTTCAAAATTTGATTAAATTCGTTTATTTTTTGAGGCGGACTCAGGATTTCTGCTCAGCCGATAGCTTCTAAATTAAAGGCTTTTAATATTTATAGTGTCATATTATTTATACAATCATTTTCAACGTATACACACATATATAAAAATTTTACCGAAACTTATGAGGTTCGATCACCTTTTAATATTAAAATAGGTTCCTCTAGTTTCATCCATACCTAATCAAAGCTACATATATAAAAGTCACTGAAGCATCACAGACAGATGACAGATACTCTTCCACTCTGGCTTGCCAACAGTTTCTTCTGTTTTCTAATCAATTACTTGATTGAATGCGGGATCTAATCAATTACTTGCCATGCCGATTCAAAGGCTTGGCAAGTAAGGCATATGCTTTATGTCTCCAATTTTGAGGAATCCCAATTTTAAAAGAAATAAGTTATGTGTTAATTATTTCATAAAAAAGTTTAATTATTTTATAGTAAAAATTTATTATTGTGAAGTTGATGTGACTGTTGAAGGATGAAAAGGTCCTCTTAGAAATAAACATATCTTGATGTAACCTTCATTTTGTATTTTCTACATTCTGATCGCTAAACCTGTAAGTATTATTTTAAAAAATTGAGATTGCTAAAAGATGAGCATTTGAAGGGAAAAAAATTATATTTGGATTAATATCTTGTTAAATAAGATATAAATATATTATGTTGTTGGATCTCGCATAACATCTCTTTGGAATACAAGTAATACAAATTTCGACTATCAATTTGACCAATGATGCTATTATATTACATCAAAATTTGTTAAATGGTTGCTAGATATAAATATTTTGCCTGATTATTTATCCGCTAGATGCGTCGCTAAATCCGCAAAAATATATTTCTTGACATTCTAATTTATTAAATAATACAATTTTTCATAAAACTCTAGTCACCTAATTAGTCCAGTCTTGAGAAAGTTGTTCTTAAAACAAATTTTCTTAGATCTTCATCCTATCATATTAATTAAATAGTTATTATTTTTCTTAAAATGTTAAAATCTTGAAAAATTAAATAATAACTTAAATTTTTGAAAAGGAGATCTAGTGCATTCCTAAGATCGCCCTACAAGGAAATAATAATTTTTTTATTAATTATCAAAAAATGAATACAAAAAAATAATGAAGCTTTAAAATTAATGGTAACTTTTTTACAATTAATTTACCATCAAGATTCTAACACAAACATTTTATGTAGAAAACTGAAGGTAAGCTACCTTTTATAACAAAAGAGATTAAAATTTTATAAATTGCTCAATATAGAAAATACGTGGTATATGGTAGAAAATTATATATTTAAGATTGATTTTTCTAATTAAGAGAAAAGTTTAGTAAACAATGTTCATTATGACTGTAGATTATATGTATAATAAGTTTTTCATTTTCATGAAGAATAATAAATAAAATTTGATTTAATTTGTCAAGATTTTAAAATAAAATATTTTATGTAAGAAATAAATTAAAGTTGTTTTTTATATAACAAAAGACATTAAAGATTTAAAACATGTTCTGATGTTTTTCTCGGGTCGAGTCTTTTTTTTTTTTTTTTGATATCTGTATGTCTATTTTTTATATGGTGATAAAAATTTTCTTTTGTAACCAAGGTACATATTATCCATTCATATAGACTCAAAACCTTTACAACTTTGTATCAAATTAAAAGAGAAAAAAAATAATATTTATTTAGACAACAGAAGCAATTATCATGTCTTAACCAACTATCCTAAAAATTAAGTAACTTAAATTATAATTGTGTCAAATGTAAAAGATATTTTTTGAGGATAGAAAAGGCGAACGACATTTCACTAAGTACCTTCGTGCTTGTAATATAATATAGATATAGATTAAACAACTTGTTAACCACATTGCAAAATAGAAAATTTTTAAAAAAATACACAAATATTATATTAAAATTTATATTTGAGTTCTAAAATAAAAAGTTTTAAAAAAAAAATTATAAGTGAGGGTATCTCTAAAAATTATCCTTATAATTTAATAACCAAGTTTTTAAATATGTAAATACTTATGGATTGATACGCAAGAGTTACAAGTAATTTGGTGTGAAAGTAAATATAGAGGCCACATTGACCTCGTAGATTAAAACTCAATGACAAGAAACGCAAACACTGTCGCGGAGTTTTCTTGAAAAAGAAACTTTCCTTCTAAAAGTAAAAATTTTAATTAATTTTAGTGTCCTAAATATTAGGACTTTTTACTTAATTCAAATAACGGATGATTTAATGATAAAGATTTTAGTTGATTTTGAATGTCGCGGAGTTTTCTTCAAAAAGAAACTTTCCTTCTAAAAGTCAAATTTTAATTAATTTTAGTGTCCTAAATATTAGGACTTTTTACTTAATTCAAATAATGAATGATTTAATGATAAAGATTTTAGTTGATTTTGAATTCCTAAATATTAGAAAAATAGTTTAAATTTATAATTTTATCCAATATGAATTCTATTTTTAAAGGGTAAGAAAAAACGAATGATATTTCGCTAAGGGCCTTCGTGCTCTATAGTATATATATATAGATACGTAGTTTCTTAAATATTAGGTTCGACTTTAAGAAGGCAATTTAGATCTTGTAAGATTTGTTATACATTTATCGTGTCAGCCGTTAAAACTAAGAATATATTTTCTCTGTGCCAAATTTACCGTCCTCAATCAATGTTGACGGTTGAAATTATGCTACATTACTATCTGAGATAAGCAAGGTCTTGACAATTATCCTGAATTGTAGTCCAAAAATAATAAAATTATAACTAAACGTAAAGGTGAGAATAATATTCAATTAAAGAAAAGAGATATAAACTAAACTCATCGGAACTGTTAATTATTAAGTCCACAAAACATATTCAAGTTTGGCTGTTATTTTTCACCTGGAATAATATTCAATTCGAGAAAAGAGATATTCAAAAACTTCGTGTCAAGTAAAGGCATCTATTTGGTCATTGGCAAAATTAAAATATCTATGTATCTGGCCAATAGGAGTGGTCGAGTTGGTTGAGCATGGGGAATTCCCAAATAGGAGGTCTAGGGCTCGATCTCGAAATTCTCTAGTATATTTCTTAGGTCAAGCCGGTCATACAACGCTTGTCTAATATGATTTATCCTCTTGTATGATTTGCGGGCTATTATTAATCTATTGTTTTGTGTATGCAATTTGCTTTATTTATTAAAATGACTTTGCTCCGCTGAATTCTTTTCTAATAAGTATTAGTGCAATAATAATTACTGATTCCTATAACTTGACTCAAATCTCAAATTTTTCTTTTTCAAATTATAATTAAAAAAAATTTCAAATTTCTCTTCAAATCTCATGATTTAGACGTTAAAATTCATAAAGAATCATGTTATATTATAATCAAAATTGAGTCAAATCACTTATCCCCAATAGTTTTGTATGAAAATCTCCTCTTAAAATCGCCTCCCACCCAACCTGTATTTTTATTAAAAAATTTACTAAATATCTAACTGTGAACCCAGTTATTATGGTATATTAATTTGAGATTGTGATAGGAACCCATAAACTTCGAATCCTGGATCCGCTTCTGCTCCCATCGAGTCTAGGGCTCCAAAATATGATATATTGAGATTAAGTCTCGAAATCCCACTACATGTTCAGCTGCGGATGTCGCAAATGCGATCCCTCGCAAAAGCAAACCCTATCAGCCTAAGGAGATGTCACAATTGCGACCTGGGCTTCGCAATTGCGATGGCAGCTATATTCGCAAATGCGAGCGGTAAAGTTGTTCGGAAGCCTATTCTCAATCGTGCGAAGCAAGAATGGATGCAAATGAGGCAGAACATTTTTTTAAAAAAAGAAATAGACAAAATAAAAATAAGGATTATTCAATTAGGAGATGGCGTCAGAGTTTTAATTAGCGATTACAATTTCACTTTGCATTGTACAAATGCAACAGTTCAATTTAGCCAAGAAAAAAAAAGTAAAAGTAGGAGCATTTATGTGATGACAACATACTTTTTTTGTTCCTTTTATATATTTTCTTAGCTTTTGCAATCTAATACTATTGAAATTTTTAGAATACGTAATCAGAGATTAAAGGTCAGAGTTAGAGAAATTTATAAGTCTGACAGCCAGACTGCTTAATGATTTGTAGGCTATGTGCTTGCATTACAAATTAAAGAAATTGTATAGGTATAATTAATTTGCAGTTTTATTTTCAAAGTTGTAATTTCACGTCAAGAATTAATAAAACTTTCTCATAATAATACGTGATGAAGAGTACCTTTGAATCTTAAAGTCAACTAGTGGAATCTATGCAATTTGTGTTTAAGAACTTATTTATATCCTTCTCAAAAATGTCCACTCTCAACCACTATGAGGTATAACACAAGTGATTTATTAGAATACTTTGTATTAGTAAGTTAAATATTGTTCGGTTTATATATTTGATGCGCGTAAATATATACAGTTTTTCTTTCCCGTCGCTGCAAATTCGAAGCTGTTTTTCTACTTCAAAAACTTTTTTATTCTACTTTTTTTTTTCTTTCTTTTGTGCGAGGATTGATCCTTGAATATGGAAAGCAGGAAAATAGACTAGGAGAGGACTTTCAGTAAGATTTAAAAGTATGTATTTATTTTTATAAAGGTAATGTTCAGGTCAATATTTCGACTATTTTACCGAATATTTATCTTTTTGTCATGACTTAATTTAGGGTCGTAACCGACGTTTAAGAGCAAGTGTTCCCAAGTAAGCTTTAGAGAAAATACATAAGTACCCCCTAACCTATAGTCGAAATCCCAACTACATACTCTGTCTTTGTGGGGATTTTATTACCCCTAAAGTAGAATAATTTGTACCCTTAAAGCTTACGTGGTAGAGTGTTTGTACTTCACCCTCCCAAGAAAAAAATGATTTTCCAGATTTTTTTTTTGCTTTTTCACATTTTTAGTGGGATATATAATTTCTTACTTTTTTTCCTTTTCCTTTTCCTTTTCCTTTTCCTTTTCCTTTTCCTTTTTCTTTGTCTTTTCCTTCTTCTCCTCCACTTCACCATTCCCGTCAATAACATACAGCACTTGTTGGCGACTTTTATGGGCTTCTTCTTTAATTATTTTCGTTAGTCTTTTTTCTCTTTCTCCCTCTCAAACATATAAATCACTCTTTCATGAAAAAATTATACATATGTGAAGCAAAACCATTCAGATCTGAAAATATTCATCACCAAAAAAAAAAAATTAGCCGGAAGAAATGTAGTTTTGAAAGTTCAAAATGGAAAAAGCCTTTTCTTACCCAGCAGACACACATATACTCACATAATTCACTATCATTCGCCTCTTAATCATAAGAACCACTATTTTTATGCACCCACAAATACCGGTGATAGAAACCATCCAAAACGCCATCACCACAATAGCCATTTAAAGGTTTCAAGCCTAGCGTAGCAGCCCAAAAAAAAAAAGGAGAACAACAACATATCAAGGGCCAAAAATTAAAGTATGGGCTGAAACTTTGTTGTTTAGTTTGGTGATGACGAGAGTAAATGAAAAAGGGAAAAGAGACATATGAAAATAAGGGAAAGAAAAGAAAAATATTTTTTTAATAAAATATACACTTGTCTAGGGCGTGTAATTCACCTCCCATCAGAAATCTGGTTGTAGAATTTCAAGGGTAAATTTATTCCATTTTAAAATAGTTTAAGGCGGTAATAAAACCTCCACAAAGGTAGAATGTATAGTTGGAAATCCGATTATAGGTCAGGGAGGTACTTATGCATTTTTCCTAAGCTTTATCAGTATTTTACAGAAAAATGGACAGGGTTTTCCCTATTTTTTGGACTATCTAAAAATATTTTTGTCTCATAAACAGATAACAACCAATCAATATTTACCTAAATCAGTCACAATCTTCATCAACTAACCACAAGCGAATTTCCACTAATATTACCAGCCTCTTCAATATAATTAAACCAAAGTCAACTCCAAAAATACGAAAAGAAAGTGTAATACCAGTAACTAGTCCATATTAACAAATGAATTCTCACGACACTAAGAGTTCAAAAGAAAATACTATAGCAATTAAATAAAACTCTTCGCTCACGCGAACGAGTACGGAGCTCACCAAGAACTATCAACATGTGGGCTCTAATTAACAGAATCCTCGCCTGCATCAATTGCAGTCTCTATAAAAAAAATATCGGAGAGTGAGTCGCTAGCTCAGTGAGTGATAATACTCAACCACAACCGTTTTTAATTGGGAACAAGTTAAAAACATGCTTGCATAATAATAATCAGAACTATCATAAAAATGAAACGCTCTCTCAAAAACGACAAAATATAATCAGTCAATTCATGTGCTTCCTGTAATCAGTCTACCTTCCCACTAGCGAGGGCTATAACTGTAATCGGTAACTGTAAATACAAGGTGCACCAGGTCTAACAAACCCGTCGTTAGCTAAGGGATCCTTCAAAGTCTCCTCCCATTTATACTTTTCTTTGTAAACAGTAAATATTCACATGGAAGTATTTTCAAAATAGTACAAGGCATTTCAATTCTTATCAAATCATGTAGCCCAATTTCGGTAATGGTAATCATATCTCAAGTAACAGTAAAATATATCTAGTATCAGTGAGGACCTTTTAAATAACTGTAGACATCTCAAGTAAAATATTCGGTACTATATCAAGTAAAGGTCTTATCCCACATGCAATTTTAAATATTCGGTAATACATTTTATTTTCAAAATATAATATACACCATGCAGGTTATGAAAACACAAAGTACGGTAAGATTACTAATCATAGTACACTTGTCGAAATACTAAATGCTTTACCTCAAGCAATTCGTACAACTTCCTCCAATTAGTCTATAATCACATAATATCGATCTCATATTAATTTTCTTGTTTAATCTAACAAATAACTAATATAGAATACCCAGTCCACTGGATCATATTTTTGATTCTCAATTCGTCAAATCTTATCTACTCCTGCTATAGTTAACTTGAACTAGTTAAAAAATCTTCTAAATAAATGACATTCATATAGTTTACTATACTATTTAATTTTTACAATCGCGTGTCTAAGTTGAACCTTAATTTTTACGTTGAAGAATACTTTTACTAAAAGCTGTTATACATGTTCAATTCTCCTCCCTTTTGATTGTAACTCTTACTACCTGAAGCATAAATCTTTTCCCTTATAGTATTGCTTCCAGTAAATCTTCCCTGCGATGGAACTCGTTTGCGCCCAAGGCCCTTTTTTTCTCTTTTGTTGTCTTGGTGTCGTGGGTTTCCCTTTCTCCTAAATCCCTTTTTCTTCTTTTTCTTTTTTAGCCAGATTTTCATCCGTTGGGCTTCGGCCCTAACCCTCTTTTATTATATTTTTTTATTTAATTAGTTTGTTAGAATGACCATTAAGTCTCTGCTTAAAATTATGGACTATTACATCCTCCCCACCTTATAAAAATTTGATCCCCCAATTTAACTCAAGTACGTACCTGTAGACTAAAATGAATAGGGATACTTCGCTTACATATCTTTTTCTATTTCCCAAGTAGCTTCTTCAACGATATGATTTCTCCAAAAGACCTTAACAAATACAATTACTTTTGGCCGTAGCTTTTTCATTTGTCTATCAATAATAACCATCGACTCCTCCTCGTAAGACAACCTCTCATCAAGCAGTATAGTCAGCGCTTCGAGCACTTGAGAGGAGTCCGATATACATTTTCTAAGCATAGAGACATGGAACTCTGGATGAATAAAAGATAACTTGGGAGGAAGTGCCAAACTATACGCCACACCTCCCACTCATTCAAGTATCTCATATCGATCTATAAACCTTGGGCTCAAATTAACTCTTTTCCCGAATCGCATCACGCCCTTCATAGGAGAGACCCGTAAAAACACTTTGTCCCCAATTGTGAACCCTAAATCTCTTCTTCTCTTATCTACATAAGACTTTTGTCTGCTTTGAGCCGTGAGAAATCTCTGACGAATCAACTGGACCTTGTCAATAGTTTCTTGTACTAATGCAGGTCCGAATAAGTTAGTCTCACAAGCTTCAAACAATGTGATAGGAGAACAACATGTTCTACCATACAGTGCTCTGTAAAGTGCCATTTGAATAATGGACTGGAAGCTATTATTGTAAGAAAATTCAGCTAAAGGCAGATAAGCGTCCCAACTACCTCCAAACTCAAGAATGCAAGCTCTTATTATATCCTCCAAGATCTGTATAGTATGTTCAGACTGCCCGTCTGTCTATGGGTGAAATGCAGTACTAAGATCTACTCGTGTACCCAATGCTTCTTGAAAAGATTTTCAAAAGCGTGAAGTAAATTATGATCCTCTATCAGAGATGATGGATACTGGAACTCCATGAAGTCAGACAATTTCATTCATAAATATATGTGCATGCCTCACTCCACCATATGTAGTCTTCACTGGCAAAAAGTGTGCTGATATTGTCAGTCGATCTACAATCACCCATACAGAGTCATAACATCTAAGGGTTCATGGTAGCCCAGTGACAAAATTCATAATAATTCTTTCCCATTTCAACTCTGGAATCTCAATTTGTTGTAGTAGTCCTGCGGGTCGCTGATGCTCAGCCTTTTCCTGCTGACGAGTCAAACAGCTAGAAGCAATGTTAGCAACATCTTTTTTCATACCTTTCTACCAATAAAATTGCTTTATATCATGGTATATTTCTGTAGATCCAGAATGTATAGAATTGCGGGCTTCTTCAAGAATAGCGTGTCTCAGCCCATCTACATCTGCTACACATAGCCTGTCACCAACTCGATAAACACCTTCACGTTCAACAATCATATCCTTGCTTTTACCAGCTAAGGCCTCATCTCTATATTTGCATAATCGCTCATCCTCATATTGGGTAGCCTTAATGCGCTCAACTAATGAAGACTTAGCTTGAACACAAGACAACAAGGCCTTTGAATTTCTGACACTATATCTGACACTTGTACCCTCTAAGTCTATGCATATCTTCAGCCAAAAGTCTCCTTGCATGAACTATATGTGCCAAACTTCCCATAGATTTTTTGCTCAGTGCGCCAGCCATCATATTGGCTTTTCCAGAATGATATAAAATAGAACAATCATAGTCTTTGAGTAGTTCCATCCACCACTGTTGCCGAAGATTCAGATGTCTCTACTGAAAAATATACTTCAAACTCTTATGGTTAGTATAAATCTCACAAGTTTCACCGTATAGGTAATGCCTCCAAATTTTTAAAGCAAATATCACTACAGCCATCTCCAAATCATGTGTAGGATAGTTTTGCTCATGCCTTTTCAATTGTCTCAAAGCATAAGCTATAACACGATCATTTTGCATGAGAACACATCCTAATCCCACCCTTGATGCATCACAGAACACCGTAAATCTTCCAAACCCGATGGTAAGGCTAATATTGGCGCGATTGTCAGACACTTTTTGAGTTTTTGAAAGCTCTGCTCACATTCTTTCTGTGTTAGCTTAGTTAGTGGCGCTGCTATTCTGGAGAAATCCTACAAAAAATGCCTGTAATAGCCTGCAAAGCCTAAAAAGTTGCGAATCTCTGTAGGAGAAGTAGGATTTGGGCCATTTTTGCACAGCTTCTATCTTCTTAAGATCTACCATAATTCCATCTTTGGATACAACATGCCTCAGAAATGCTACTGAATCTAGCCAAAATTCACACTTTTAGAACTTAGCATAAAGCTGATATTCTCGCAATGTCTACAACACAGTCCTCAGATGATTCTCGTGTTCATCTTGGCTACGAGAATATATCAGGATATCATCATTAAATACTATTAAAAATCTATCTAGAAACGGATTAAACACCCTATTCATTAAATCCATGAATGTCGCTGGAGCATTAATCAGTCCGAAAGGCATCACAAGAAACTCATAGTGCCTATACCGAGTTCTAAAAGCAGTCTTAGAAATATCTTCATCTTTGATTATAAGCTGATGATAACCAGACCGGAAGTCTATCTTTGAAAAGTGGGCAGCTCCTTGTAAATGATCAAACATGTCATCGATATGAGGCAAAGGATACTTATTGCGTATTGTTACCTTGTTCAATTGCCTGTAGTCAATGCACATTCTCAGAAATCCATCTTTCTTCTATACGAACAATGCTGGTGCACCCCGTGGTGATACACTAGGTCTGATAAAACCCTTTATCTAACCAATCCTGCAACTGTTGCTTTAGATCCCTCAACTTTGCTGGTGCTATCCGATATGAGTGCATCGATATGGGCTGTGTTTTAGGTGGCAAATCAATACCAAAAATTATTTCTCGTACTGGAGGAAATCTTGATAAATCCTCAAAAAATGCATCAAAAAGTTCTCTCGCTACTGGTACATTTACTAATTTTTTCCTTTCTAGTGTCATTTACAATAGCTAGGAATCCCAAGCGACTTTTCTTGAGAAGTTGTTGAGCCTTCATAAAAGATACAACTTTGTAAATCTCTAGAACCTGACCCCGTTTAGAACAAAAATGGGTTCATTTGGTATCTCAAACTTAACTATTGTTGCATGACAATCGATGATAGCATTGCAAGAAGATAACCAATTCATTCCCATCAGCACGTCAAAGTTAATCATATCAAGTACAATAAGGTCAGCTAGAGTAATTCTACCCTCAACTCGAATTTGACAAGCACGTTACACTTATTCAGCTAATAGAGACTCTCCAGCAGGAGTAGCAACTAGAAAAGGATCATTCATAGCTCAGGTTGTCTACCAAACCTCAAAGCAAAGTACGAGGACACGTAGGAGTGAGTAGATCCCGGATCAATCAACACAAGTGCATCAAATGAACAGACAAAAAGAATACTTGAAACCACAACATTCGAGGCCTGAGCATCCTGTCTAGTAAATGCAAAAACTGTTGCCTGACCTCTACCAGCATTCCCTTGTCCTTGATTAACAGTAGCATGATCTCCAGCACCTTTACCTCTATTTCCTATACCTGCAGCACCTGAAATATTACGAGTAGTCTGAGTAGGTGCAGCTGACTTAATAGAAGCCTGGTTGAAATTCCTTGAAGGCTGAGGGCAATCCCTCAAGTGATGTCCCAACTGGCCACATCGAAAGCACTCTCCAGTCAGAACACTGGAGTAGTGGCATACAGCCGCCCAGAATTACGATGTCCAAATAATGATGGTCCCCTAGTACCCTGTTTGTATTGTGGTCTGTATGTGGACTGTGATGCCAAGTGTGAATCTGTCTGAGAACCCTGTTTTTGTTGTCCCTGATTTTTTGCTTTGTGATTTTCACTAAAACCGCCACTGAAAGACCCTTCTGTCTTGGCATTCTTATGTAAATCACTAGTTGCACGCTCATTACGTCTGTTGTTTTCAATCTTTCTAGTGAGATCGACTGCATCATAGTAGGACAAAGTCTTCATCTGTGGGGCTACTGTAGTGTATAGAGAACCAACCAACCATCAAAAAATCTCTGAACTCGAGCTTCTTGGGTAGGCATTAAGTAAGGAGCATATCTAGCCAGATTACAAAACTTGGTATTGTATGTTAACACATCCATATCCGGAGTCTGAACCAATCTCTCAAAGTCTCTAGAATATTTTGGCCTCAGGCTGTCCGGAAGAAAATGATCCATGAACAAGTTACTAAACTCTTCCCATGTCAGTGGTTCTGCTCATGCTGGCCTTCCTAGCAATACATTTTTATACCATGTATTGGCCATATCCTCTAGTTTGTCTATTGCAAGCTTCACAAGCGTCTCATATAACATCCATAGAGCACGTAATGTCTTGAGTGTCCTATCGAAGAAACTTTGATGATCTGTTGAATTATTAGAACTTGTGAATTTTTGTAATTTTAATTTCAGGAAATCTAGCAAGGATACCTCCTTATTACCGAAAGTCTGAGTTTGTGTAGGTGCCTGTGTTTGTGAAGTGGCCTAAGGAGCTGAACATCCACCTTGAGTTGGCACCAACGCCTCTAACACATTCAATAACCTTGCCACTACGTCTGTAGGTAAGGTAATAATAGGTACAACCGTTGGCACTGGTGGTGCAGCATCTTGAACTCCCTGTTCTTGCACATGATATGGCATAACAGCTTGGAGCTGGCCCATGTTCACAACTTCAGGTTGAGGAGCGGCATGTCTTCTAGTCTGATGAGCCCCAACTTGACCGTTATCTCGAGTAACACCACGTCCAACAGATGAGGGTGTGCATGTTCTAGCCATCTACGAAAAAAATATCCAAAGTTAATCTCAAGTTATCTCAAACGCACAATCAAAGAATGAAAGAAGGGAAAACATCCTAGATGTTCATTCGCCTCGAGATCATAAGTATGGGCGCCTACATACCCATGACCCAAACTATACTAAATATAGCTCAATGACTCGGGATTTAAAGCCTAAGCTCTAATACCAACTTTATCATGACCTAATTTAGGATCGTGACTGATGCTTAGGAGCAAGTGTTCTCAAGTAAGTCTTATCAGTATTTTATAGAAAAACAAACAGTTTTCACTATTTTTTTGGGCTATCCAAAAAATTTCCTATCTCATAAACAGATAACAACCAATCAATGTTCACCTAAATCAGTCACAATCTTCATCAACTAACCACAAATGGAACCAATATTACCAACCTCTTCAACATAATAAAACCAAAGCCAACTCCAAAAGTACGGAAAGAAAGTGTAATACTAGTAACTAGTCCATATTAACAAATGAATACTCACAGCACCAATAAGATAACAATGGAGCAGCTCTAAGAGTTCAGAAGAAAAGACTATAGCAATCAAGTAAAACTCTTTGCCCACGCAAACAAGTGCGGGGCTCACCGAGAATTATCAATCTGTGCGCTCTAATAAACATAATCCTCGCCTGCGTCAACTGTTGTCTCTATAAAAAAAATAGCGGGGAGTGAGTCTCTAGCTCTGTGATAATAACATTAAACCACAATCGTTTTTAATTGGGAACAAATTGAAAAACATGCTTGCATAATAATAATCAGAACTATCATAAAAATAAAATGCTCTCTCAAAAATGATAAATATAATCAGTCTGTTCATGTGCTTCATGTAACATAAATCAATTGAACAAACCAATAATAAACTTGGTAAATACTGTGCCATAGAAAATCTTTATATTTGGGAGGTTTCCAAGAAAGGACTATTTAATATGTATCACTGTGCGGACCCCTTCGTAAAGGAGTCATATAACTGTAAGTTCCTACTCGAAGGAAAACTGTAATTGTATGCTAGTTCTACCTTCCCACTAGCGAGGGCTATAACTTTAATCGGTAATCTGTAAATACAAGATGCACCAGGTCTAACGAACCCATCGTTAGCTATATGATCCTTCAAAGTCTCCTCCCATTTATGCTTTTCTTTGTAAACAATAAATATTCACATGGAAGCATCTTCAAAATAGAACATGGCATTTCAATTCTTATCAAATCATGTAATCTGGCAACAATAATCATATCTTAAGTAATAGTAAAACATGTCTAGTAACAGTGAGAACCTTTTAACTATAAACATCTTAAGCAAACTATTCGGTACCATATCAAGTAAATGACTTGTCCCACATGTAATTTCAGACATTCGGTAACATATTTTATTTTCAAAAAATTGTACAAACCATGCAGATTATGAAAACACAAATTGCGGTAAGATTACTACCCATAGTACTCGTGCCGAAATGCCAAATGATTCACCTCGAGCAATTCATACAACTTCCTCCAATTAATCTATAATCACATAATATCAATCTCATATTAATTTCCTTGTTTAATCTAACAAATAACTAATATAGAATACCCAATCCACTGGATCACATCTTTGATTCTCAGTTCGTCAAAATCTTATTGTCACGACCCTGATTTTCCTCCAGAGGATGTCGTGACAACACCTAGTCTCTAAGACTAGGTAAGCCTAAAACTTATGCAGAATAACTGAATATAAAGCTGAAACTCGACTTCATCATCTAAGATAAATAAATAAAAAACTGCGATTCAAAATAGTTACAACTCTCAAAACTCGGTAGAAATAAGTCACAAGCTCTACAGGGAAATGCTAAATATCTCTATACATCAGAGTCTAATGAGAATAAGGAAAACAACATAATAAATATAAAGGGGGACTCTGAGGTCTGCGGACACTGGCAGATATACCTTGAAGTCTCCACGCACGGGCTAGCTCACTGATACCTGGTTTGGTAGGAAGAACCTGGTCTGCACAAAAAAATGTGCAGAAGAGTAGTATGAGTACACCACAACGGTATCCAGTAAGTGCCAAGCCTAACCTCGGTAGAATAATGGTGAGGTCAAGTTAGGGACCTACTGGAAATAATAGGAAAAACAAGGCAGAAGATAAAATGATGTAATGAAATGATAAAGATGTGTAACACTAGAAATTCACAGAAGATAACAACACGGAATCAAAGAAGACAATTACAACACGTAAGGAAGCACAATCTTACAAGTTATGGGACAACAATAGCAACAACAACAACAATGCAGCAAATAGAGGTAAACAACAGAGGCGCTCACGAGGTAACGCCTCGTAGTCCCAAAAGTAAATACACAACAGGGGCGCTCCCGAGGTACCGCCTCATAGTCCCAATATTAAATATCTCACAATGACATGGCAAAAACCTCGTGCAAACAATGATAAACAAACGGCAGAAATCTCGCGCCACAATAACACTCCGCACGGCAGAAACCTCGTGCAAACAATGATAACAGCACGGCAGAAACCTCGTGCCACAATAACACTCCGCACGGTAAAAACCTCGTGCCACAACCAATTAGTTATCTCAACCAAAAAAAAAACACGAGAACAACACATAACAAATGGAACAATGAAATTACAGCAAGAAATCCTACAGTTAAAGAATGAATACAAAATCAAAGGAAGCAGGTAATTCAACTAAGCATGTTGCACAAATTGCAAGTAAGAGATAAGACACGTAGACATGTGACATTAGGCTAAACATGATAATGACATGTGCTAGAGTACTCAATTAAGGGAATAAAAAGGAACTATTTAGCAAAAAATGAATTTTTAACATTTAGCCCGAGTACGCACTCGTCACCTCGCGTACACAGACTTCAAGTATTGAAAATACCATAACAGTACCAAATGCTAAGGGGAATTTCCCCTACACAAGTTTAGACAAGTCATTTACCTCAAAACTCGCTCAATCAATCAATAAGAAGACCTTTGCCTCGATTTTCCAACTCCGATTGGCTCAAATCTAGCCAAAATAATTTCATACTATAAATATAACTATAAAAAAAACTAATTTATATAATGAAACTACGACATTAGCAAAGAATTAAAAAATCGCCTCTATCCGAGCTCTCAAAGTCCCAAAATGAAAATGGAGCAAACCCACGATTTTTTGAAATTTAATCTGCTGCATAGATATTTTTTCTTCGCGAACATGGAAGTTGCCAGTAATTCTAACTCAGTTTGGCTGTTATACATGAATCTATCATTGTTTTACCATTTAATTAGTGTTTTGGGTTGGAAAAATTGGAGAAAATTTGTGAAACTTCATATATTATAATCTGAGGATTTGAAGGTCGAGTTGAGATCGGAATTGAGTAATTGTTGTATGGTTGGACTCGTACTAGAATAGGTGTTTGGATTTTGTAAGTTTTGTTGGATTAAGATAGATGAGCGTGGAGTTGACATTTTGGATTGACTTTTTGACTTTGGTTAAAGAACTTAGCTTTTTCATATAGATTCGATTCCTCTAGCTTGTATTGATTGTATTAAGTTATTTGTGGCTAGATTCGAGTCATTCATAGGCCGATTCGCGAGGCAAGGGCTTATTGGAGTAGGGATTTGCGTCGTTTGAGGTAAGTAACATTTCTAAACTTGGTTATGAGGGTATGAATCCCTTAAATACGTGTTATGTGGTTGGTGTTAAGGTGATGCACATGCTAGGTGACGGGCGTGTGGGCATGCACCGTGGTAATTCTAACTTGGTCGATTTTCATGGTACTGTGTAGTTATCAAACATTATTGCTATTCATGTGATTCCTATGTGTTAGAGTAATTGAGCTAAAATCCATGTTAGAAATTATGTTCAGGATATATGCTTATTCTGTTGGGACTCACTAGGGTCATTTCCGTTGTTGATTTATTTGCTTAAATAGTAATTATGTACTCAGTCACATCCATCATTTGCATATCATATCTCAATCTCAGTTGCTATTAATTGTTGCATCATGTATCATTGCTTGGGTTGTTTGGTATGAGATTGGTGAGCCCTAGAGAATAAAGAGTTTGATGACTGAGTCAAGGCCTGAGAGCCGTATTGTGAGTAAGGTTGTGGATCGGACTGCACGTCACAACAGACCTTATTCGCTTTATACATATATTATTATTATGGATCGGGTTGCACACTGCAGCAGACCTTATAGGCTTTATCTATTATTATGGGATCGGGCTACACGCTGCAGCAGGCCATATTGGCTTTATATTAGTGCTTGGGAAGGAGCCGCCCATCCAGAGCCTGACATACTAGCTGTGAGCGCAGGTATCGTACAATGCTTAGTGATTGATTGTGATGAGTGAGAGTTGAGAGAGTCGGATTGAGTACTGTAAGAGGCTGAGTAAATGGGGTTATCATTGTGATGCATTACATGTGACATGCACATTTGACATGTAGATATAGAGATGTAACATTCTTCATATCAGTCATACTTGGCATATTCACCAGTTTTGAGCTTAAACTGTTAAACTGGAAAGCATGTCTATATTTTTGTACTGTGTACAAACTGATTATGAGATTTCTCTGAGTTGTTACTGTCATTTTTCTTGTCATATCTATTGTTATTAGCTGGATTTCGACTGTACCTATCTGAGCTCGTCACTGCTTTCAGCCCAAGGTTAGTTCTATTACATATTGAGTATATTGGATCGGTTGTACTTATATTACACTCTACACTTTGTGTGCATATCCACGTACTTCTGGGCACGATGGTTGAGGTAGCTTCTTTGGCGTCCACAGACCTCAACTCTCCTTCTTCTCATTTTATTTAGCATTGTTCTATGTTTCCACACAGTTGTATTAGAAGTTTTGACTATATTGATATTTAGTAGCTCATGTACTCAGTGACACCCGGATTTAGGAGAATCTGTATTGAGTCGTGGTATTTCTTATCGGTTGTGTATGAGGTCTTCACTGTTAAACTTATTTTATTATGTTTTTAATTCAAAATACGTAGTTATTAGTGATTGTCGGGTTTCCTAGTATTGTGATAGGCTTCATTACGACATGTGAGATTTTGGGTCATGATAAGTTTGTATTAGAGCCTAGGTTACATAGGTCTCACGAGCCATAAGCAGGTTTAGTAGAGTCTCGGTACAAAGACATCTGTATTTATCTTCGAGAGGCTACCGAACATTAGGAAAACTTCACTTTCTTGTATTCTTGTCGTGCAAATTTGTTAATTTCGAAAACTAAACCTCTATTATTCTATTCTCTCGCAGATGGTGAGGACACGTGCTACCGGATCGAGTGGACGTCCACCAGTATCACCAGCTAGGGCCATGAGAGGCCGGGGCCGCAGTAGAGGCCAAGGTGCAGCTCGTACAGCAGCTAGAGCAGCACCTGTAGATCTACCAGTTGCTCCATCTTAGGAGTGGACACCATATGTGGTTGAGCCGGTGACACCAGCTCAGGCACCAGCTGTGCCATTGTGATTCTAGGCCTTTAGGAGGCTCTGGCCCAGATATTGACTGTATGCTCTAGCCTTGTTCAGGTGGTTTTAGTTCCATCCGCGCCAGCCACTTCTCAGGTCGGAGAAGGTTCTCAGACTCCCGCGGCCCGTACTCCAGAGCAGGTGGTTTAGGGACTACCAGCCCAGCCGGTTGCAGCGACTCAGGCCCCGGTTGGTCCTCATATGAGTGAAGAGAAGCAGAAGAGGCTAGAGCGGTTTGGGAGGCTCATGCCTCCATCATTCAGTGGGGCTGAGTTAAAGGATACTCAAGATTTCATAGACCAATGCCAGTGTATCCTTCGCATGACGGGTTTTCTAGAGACTAGTGGAGTCTCATTTACTACTTTTCAGATATCGGGGGCAGCCTTCAGATTGTGGGAGGCTTATGAGTTGAGCAGGACAGTCGGTGTTGCACCACTTACGTGGCACGATTCCTCCGTTATCTTCTTAGAGAAGTTTGTTCTACAGACCCGCAAGAAGGAGTTGCGTAGGCAGTTTAAGCAGCTATGCCAGAAGGGTATGTCCGTAAACCAGTAAGAGAGGAGATTTTAGAGCTGGCTCGTCAAGCGATCTAGTTAGTTCCCATAGAGAGGGAGAGAATTAGGAGGTTCATTGATGACCTCAACTATGGACTGTGCTTTGTCATGACTCGGGAGATTGCATCGGGTGCTAGGCTCGATGAGGTAGTTGAAATTGCTAGGCGGCTAGAGTAGAAGGAGCGTGAGGAGAGGCAGGCCAACAGGCCTCTTGGTTCGGGTGATCTCAGCAGTGTTTCTTCTGGAGGACAGTCCCACCACAGTGGGGGTCGTCCCCTCAGATGACTTATCCGGTTCAGTGTGGTGCATCAGCAAGCCATGATTCATAAAGTGCTCGTCCGGGCCAATCATCTCTCAACACCCCCCAGCTCAGAGTTCATCTCATGATCTATTAGTGTAGGGTTCATCTGTACCAGGCCTTTCTAGTAGCTATTCTGGTTCTCGAGATCCGATTCAATCTCCACCACCATTGACAAAACGAAGTTGCTACGAGTGTCGGGAGTTTGGACCATGTGCACCGGTCGTGTGTGGTGACTATTGGGGGACTGGAGACTAGAGTTGATCTCTTATTTCTTAGTATGGTTGATTTTGACATGATTCTGGGCATGGATTGGTTGTCCCCATGTCATTCTATTCTAGATTGTCATTCTAAGACCGTGACGTTGGCAATGCCAGGGTTTCCTAGGATCGAGTAGAGAGGTTTTCTATACTATGTTCCCAGTAGGGTAATTACATATCTGAAGGCCCAACGAATGGTTGGGAAGGGGTGTTTGTCATATTTGGATTTTGTGAGGGATGTTGGTGCTGATACTCCTACCATTGATTCTGTTTCGGTAGTACGAGACATACCGAATGTGTTTCCTGCAGACCTGCCGGGCATGCCACCCGATAGGGACATTGATTTTGGTATTGACTTGGTGCAGGGCACTCAGCCCATTTCTATTCCTCCGTATCGTATGGCATCAACAGAGTTGAAGGAATTGAAAGAGCAACTTCAGGAGCTTTTTGATAAAGGGTTCATTAGACTTAGTATGTCGCCTTGGGGTGCACCGGTTCTATTTGTAAAGAAGAAGGATGGTACTATGCAGAAGTTCATTGACTATAGATAGTTGAACAAAGTCATAATTAAGAACATGTATCCTTTGCCGTGCATTGATGACTTATTTAACCAGCTTCAAGGAGCTAGAGTGTTCTCAAAGATTGATTTGACATCTGGGTATCACCACTTAAAGATTCAGGACTCGAATATTCTGAAGACGACAGTCAAGACCCGCTATAGTCACTATGAGTTCCTTGTCATGTCTTTTTGGCTGACCAATGCCCTAACAACATTCATGCACCTGATGAATAGTATATTCCAGCCATATCTTGATTCGTTTGTGATAGTATTTATTGATGATATTTTGGTGTACTCACGTAGCTAGGAGGAGCACGCATAGCATTTGAGTATTGTACTACAGATATTGAGGAATGAGAACTTTATGCAAAGTTCTCCAAGTGTGAGTTTTGGCTCAGTTTGGTGGCGTTCTTGGGGCACGTGGTGTCCAGTGAGGGGATCAAGTTAGATCCAAAGAATATTTAGGCGGTTTAAAGTTAGCCAGACCATCTTCAGCTACTAAGATTCAGAGTTTTCTCGGCTTGGCCAGATATTATCGTCGCTTGGTGGAGGATTTCTCATCCTTTGCAACGCCTTTGACCAGGTGGACCCAGAAGGGTGCTCCATTCAGGTTGTCGGATGAGTGTGAAGAGAGCTTTTAGAAGCTTAAGACTGACTTGACCACAGCTCCAGTTTTAGTTTTTCCTTCAGCATCGGGTTCTTATACAATGTATTGTGATGTTTCTCGGATTGATATTGGGTGTGTCTTGATGCAAGAGAGTAGAGGGGTTTTTTATGCTTCACGCCAATTAAAGCCTCATAAGAAGAACTACCTCGTCTATGACTTGTAGTTGGCAGCCATCGTTCATGCATTGAAGATTTGGAGGCACTATCTCTACGGAGTGTCTTGTAAGGTATTTACAGATCATCGGAGTCATCAGCACTTGTTCAAATAAAAGGATCTAAATTTGAGGTAACGGAGATGGTTGGAGCTGCAAAAGGACTATGATATTACCATTTTGTATCATCCCGGGAAAGCCAATGTGGTGGTCGATGCCTTGAGTAGCAAGGTGGTGAATATGGGTAGCCTTGCATTTATTCCTGTTGGTGAGAGACCGCTTGCATCAGATGTTCAGGCCTTGGCCAATCAGTTCGTGGGGTTAGATATTTCAAAGCCTAGTCGAGTTCTAGCTTGCGTGGTTTCTCGATCTTCCTTGTATGATCACATCAGAGAGTGTCAGTATGATGACCCCTATTTGCTTGTCCTTAAGGATATTTTTCATCATGGTGATGCCAAGGAGGTTTCTCTTGGAGATGATGGGGTGTTGTGGATGCAGGGTCGGATTTGTGTGCCCAATATGGATGGGTTACATGAGTCGATTCTTGAGGAAGCCCACAGTTTGCGATATTTCATTCATCCAAGTGCCGCGATGATGTATCAGGACTCGAGGCAGCACTATTGGTGGAGGAGAATGAAGAAAGATATAGTGGGGTTTGTAGCTCGGTGCTTAAATTGTAAGAAGGTGAAGTATGAGCACCAGAGGCCGGGCGGTTTGCTTTAGAGGCTTGAGATTCCTGAGTGGAATTAGGAGCGTATCACCATGGAATTCGTTGTTGGGCTCCCACGGACTTTAAGGAAATTTGATGTTATTTGGGTAACTGCAAACCGGTTGACTAAGTCAGCGCATTTTATTCCAATTTGGACCACCTATTCTTCTGAGCGGTTAGCTAAGATCTATATCCATGAGATTGTTCACCTTCACGGTGTGCCGGTGTCCATTATTTCATATTAGGGCACGTAGTTCACATTGCAGTTTTGGTAGAGTTAGGCACACAGGTCGAGTTGAGTTCAACATTCAACCCTCAGAGGGACGGACAGTCCTAGCGCACCATTCAAATATTGGAGGATATGCTACGCGCTTGTGTCATGGATTTCGAGGGTTCTTGGAATCTGTTTCTTCCGCTTGCAGAGTTTGCCTACAACAACAGCTACCAATCGAGTATTCAGATGGCTTTGTATGAGGCATTGTATGAGAGGCGGTGTCGGTCTCTGGTTGGTTGGTTTGAGTCGGATGAGGCTAGGCTATTGGTTATTGACTTGGTTCAAGATGCTTTGGAAAAGGTTAAGTTGATTCAGGATCGGCTTCGAATGGCACAGTCTAGATAGAAGAGTTACACCGATCGGAAGGTTCATGATGTTGCTTACATGGTGGCAGAGAAGGTATTGCTCAGAGTTTCACCCATGAAGGGTGTTATGAGGTTTGGGAAGAAAGGCAAGTTGAGCCCTCAATATATTGTCCATTTTGAGGTGCTTGAGAGGATTGGAGAGGTAGCTTACAAGCTTGCATTGCCACCTAGTCTATCGAGTGTTCATTCAGTGTTTTATGTTTCCATGCTCTGAAAGTATTTTGGTGATTCGTCTCATGTTTCGGACTTCAGCACGGTTCAGTTAGATGGGGATTTGACTTATAATATGGAGCCGGTGGCCATTTTGGATCAGCAGGTTCAAAAGTTGAGGTCAAAGAATATACCTTCAGTGAGGTGCAGTGGAGGAATCAGCCAGTCGAGGAGGCTACTTGGGAGACCGAGCGGGATGTGGAGCATCTATCAACACCTATTTGAGACCCTAGGTATGATTCTAGACCCGTTTGAGGATGAATGTTTGTTTAAGAGGGGGAGGATGTAACAACCCAGCCGGTCATTTTGAGTATTGTAGCCCCATCCCCCCCCCCCCCCC
>MCJB01032203.1:3568-16872 GCA_002018475.1 Nicotiana obtusifolia | reverse complement strand
CCCCCCCCCCCCCCCAATTTATTGCTTATTTTGTGTTCGTTTATTATTATGTGACTTGCCGGGGTGGTTGGTTTGGTTCCGGAGATGTTTCGAAATGAATTGGAACACTTCGTCCCAAGGTTGGAAGCTAAGTTGGTTTGGTTCTGGGGATGTTTCTGATAGCTCTGGATGGTGATTTTGAACCTAGGAGTGTGTCGGGATATTGATTTGGAGGTCGGTAGGTGATTTTGGCTTGAATTGGCAAAAGTTGGAAAAGTTGAAGGTTGGAGAGTCGAGAAGTTTGACTGAGAGTTGATTTTGTTGTTACCTGGCTCGTATTTTGGTTTCGGAAGTTGGAATAGGTATGTTGTGTCATTTATAACTTGTGTGCAAAATTTGAGATCTGTCGGAGTTGGTTTGATAGGTTTTGGCATCGATTGTAGTAGTCGGAAATTCATAAGTTTCATTAGACTTGAATTGGGGTGCGATTCATATTTTTGATGTTGTTTGATATGATTTGAGGCCTCGACTAAGTTCGTATCATGTTTTGGGACGTGTTGGTATGTTTGGATGGGGTCCCGGGAGCCTCGGGTGTGATTCGAATTGGAAACGGAATGAATTTTGGACTTGTGTTATTGTTGATGTTTCAGGTATCTGGTATCCTCTTATGCGATCGCGTGAAAGGGGTCGTGGTCATGAAGGTTTAAGTCTGGCAGTTATGAAGTTGTTCTATGCGTTCGCGAGGATTGGACTGCGATCGTGAAACTTGGGGAGTTACTGCTTCACGAACATGTGAGTGGTGTTGCGTTTGCGATGAAGGAAGAGGAGGCCTGGAAAGTCATAGGCATTGCTCTACATGATCGCATGTGTATGTCCGCGATCGCATAGCTTTGGGGTTTTACTCACCGCGTTCGTAGCCTGTGGAGTGCATTCGAGCATGTCATTTTTTGAGGGCAGCATTTTTGTTCTTCGCGATTGCAAGGGACTTTCCATGATCGCGAAGAGGAACCTCTGGGCAGCAGTCTTTAAAATTTTAAATCGAGGGTTTGAACCCATTTTTTTATATTTTGAGCTACATACCTCGGATTTGGGCAATTGTTAAAGGGATTTTCAAGGAGTTGATTGGGATAAGTGATTCTAACTTGGTTTTAATTGTATACATGAATCTATCATTGTTTTACCATTTAATTAGTGTTTTGGGTTGGAAAAATTGGGAAAAATTTATGAGACTTCATAGACTATAATTTGAGGATTTGAAGGTGGAGTTGAGATCGGAATTGAGTAATTTTGGTATGATCGGACTCGTTATTGAATGGGTGTTCGGATTTTGTAAGTTTTGTAGGATTCCGAGACATGGGTCCGATGTTGACTTTATGACTTTGGTTATCAAACCTTATTGCTATTCATGTGATTCCCATGTGTTAGAGTAATTGAGCTAAATTCCATGTTAGAAATCATTTTCAGGATATATGCTTATTCTGTTGGGACCCACTTGGGTCATTTCTGTTGTTGATTTATTTGTTTAAATGGTAATTATGTACTCAGTAGCTGATAATATGCGAAATTTACATGTAATCGAATATGTTTTACCCCTACTTTGGTGTATTTTTAGGTGTTTTAAAGGTTGAAAGATGACCAATTGAGCTTAATTGTTGAAGTTTTATGTAGGAAGCCAAGAGTGAAGATTAGAAGTGATTTGAGTATTAATGAAGCTACAAGGCAATTCTGAAAAAAAAGGAAAATTAACCCAAGTAGTGAAGTAACTTCGAAAAGCACAGGAAAAGCATAGGAAAATCTGGAAAGCTCAATTAGACCCTGTGCGAAGCACAGCTATAGCACAAGGAAAATTTACCTGCGTTTTATCTTGAAGAGCAACTTAGTCATTTGGTTTAGGGACGTGATATAAAAGCTTCTAACCCTTATTTCAGCCGCATTCTTGGCCTGAAAAGGCAAGGAACACCATTGTTGAAGTAAAATTGAGCCCCGAAGATCCTCAAGTCCATTCCACAAGACAAATCGAAGAGTTTTTCTCTACTTTTCTATCTTTATTTCTATGGATTTTGGTCTAACAATGGTTTATGTGTTTTTAAGTAATAGTATGAGTAGTTAAACCTTTCTTCTAGGATTTTGGTGAAATCAATTATTGGGTGAATTATTGACTTTGCTTATTTATAATTAGTCTTTTTTTTTAATATATTTGTTGAACTACGTTTTGCTTGTTGTTAATTGAATGGTCATCGATTAACTGTGCCTATTTATCATGTGTTGCTTGAAAAACAATACTTGATTAGGTTGTTATTAAGAGTGTCACTTTTGAGTAAGTTAAGAGATTAATTACTTGGATTTAAAAGTGAGATTACAGATAACGAAGCTCTAGGACGATCTTTGTGAGTCGAGCTAGGGTTAGTTCGAGAGAATAATTCTAGAAAATTACTGCTTTTGATCGAGAAATAATTGTGGTAACAGGAGAACTCGCGATCAATGGAGAATAAATCGTCATGATTATATGAACACGTTAAGCATTCATCCTGATAATTGAAGAAATCATAATCCTAGTCACATCCATTATTTGCATGTCATATCTCAGTCTCAGTTCTATTATTGTTGCATCATGTATCATTGCTTGGGTTGTTTGGTATGAGATTGGTGAGCCCGAGAGACAGGAGATATTGATGACTAGGTGGGGGCCTGAGAGACGTGTTGTGAGTGAGGTTGTGGATCGGGCTGCACACCGCAACAGGCCTTCTTGGCTTATATACATATTATTATTATGGATCGGGCTACACACCGCAGTAGGCCTTATAGGCTTTATCTATTATTATGGGATAGGGATGCACGCTGCAGCAGACCATATTGGCTTTATATTAGTGCTTGACAGGATTAGCCCCTCCAAAGTCTGACATGCCAGCAGTGAGCGCAGGTACCGTACAATGCTGAGTGAATGAGTGCGATGAGTGAGAATTGAGAGAGTCGGATTGAGTACTCTAAGAGAGTGAGTACATGGGGTTATCATTATGATGCATTACATGTGACATGCATATCTGACATGTAGATATAGAGATGTAACATTCCTCATATCAGTCATACTTGGTATGTTTCACTAGTGTTGAGATTAAAACGTTAAACTCGAAAGCATGACTATAATTTTGTACTGTGTACAAACTGATTATGAGATTTCTCTGAGTTATTACTGTCAGTTTTCCTGTCATATCTGTACTTTTATTATGTGGATTTGATTGTACCTATCTGAGCTCGTCACTGCTTTTAGCCCAAGGTTAACCTTGTTACTTATTAAGTACATTGGCTCGGTTGTACTCATACTACACTCTGCACTTAGTGTGCAGATCCAGGTACTTCTGGGCATGGTGGTTGCTAGACTTGGAGCGTTTCTTGCTCAGAGACTTTTGAGGTAGCTTCTTTGGCGTCCGCAGACCTCGACTCTCCTTCTTCTCATTTTATTTTAGCATTATTCTATCTTTCTAGACAGTTGTATTGGAAGTTCTGACTATATTGATATTTAGTAGCTCATGTACTTAGTGACGCCCGAATTTTGGAAGATTTTATATTGAGTCGCGATATTTCTTATCGGTTGTGTGTGAGGTCTTCACTGTTAAACTTGTTTTATTATGTTTTAAATTCAAATGCGTAGTTATAAGTGATTGTCGGCTTGCCTAGTATTGTGATAGGCGCCATCACGACATATGAGATTTTGGATCGTGACAATTCAACGCTGTCCGCAATGTCCTTTGAAAGAGAATTAAAGATCCATGAGGTCATCATATCATCACATCGTGAGTGAGACCATTTATAAACCCTAGCTTGTTCTTATCCGACAGACCTCGCAACACACCAGGATTATCTGATGGGTGCAAATGCAGAGGCTCGCTTTGGTCGATTCCGGAAATTCCGCGAACTCTGACATTTACTTCTGTGCTAGCTACCTCGCTTGAATCGTCCACATCCATGAGTGATGTTGATTAGTTCTGTGAGTATCAAGGTCTGGAAGAAGAAGCCCCATTTTCAGACAGTGGAATTAGGGCAAAATGAGATCAGACATAGAAGTCGATCAAATTAGGGCAAAATCAAAATCGACGGGCGGAACAAGGAAACAGATGATTAAGAAATGATAAATCAGAGTAACCACGCTCTGAAACCATGTTGATTACATGTAATGCGACCTCACTCGAGCTCAGCTTGAGCAACAATGGAGGAGCATGTGAGAGCGAACTGGGAATTTGGTAAAATGAACCATGATACCTGTAGAGTGTATATATACAATTTCCTATCTAATCAACTACATTAACTGAAGAGCCAAAATGGCCACTTTACAATTGACTAACCACTTTACAATTATCTAGTCACTTTACATTGGTTTGACTTGTACTAAAATATAAAGTGTTACTTGACGGACAGCGTACGTCATCTAAGAAAATACCCTATATTCTCATCGATGAGGAATCAAATATAACTTATTTTTCTTGTCTTTATGATAATTATCTTCTTGTTAAACTCAATTTTTTGAACTCTTAATTATCATGTTGAATGGAGATAATGAAGCTAACCCTAATTCTTAATAAGATTGATTTATGCACAAAGTGGCAATTCTTTGATGTTTCAAAATATTGAGGATTTCAAATACACTGTTAATAAAATAGTACAACTTAAATTAGCTCAGGTGATGTAAGTAGGTTCGCACACTAAAAGAGAGAGCTTCTTAACAATAAATAAATGTCTTTTGAAATTATAAATTAAATATTATGAAAGCTAAGCACAGAATTATATGTTGCTTAGATTCTAAGGGATTATGAACATATACCAATGTTGCATAGCTGAAGTTTATACTTTCAAGATTACTTGAAGAACCTTAATTACTTCTGAAACCTACCGTATAAAAGTAAATGGAAAAGAAGATTTAACTCAAATAGTCGTCTACCTAATTTCTTAAATTAAAAATAGTCAGAAAATATATAATATATACATAATTTATATATAATATATGTATAACCGTATATAATCAACGTATAATCTATATATATATCGGTTAGAAAATATAAACATTGAATCTGTTGACTATTTGTGTAACAATTCTAATGGAAAACCACAATGAAAATGAAAATTGGAAATTTATTACCTAAAACGTGATATTTAAAAGATGGAATTGATTTAGCAAGTAAACTTTTGACGAGCAGAGTATAAACAAAAGTATTTATATTAATTCGATGCATGCATGACCTATGTTTTCATATATTTTATTATCACTAAATTATTGTTAATGTAACATATATTTTCACCTTGATTTATCATTTTAATGTAGTCGTTTACCTAATATTTTAAATTAAAAATAGCCGGTAAATGGCATAATTCAGATATAATTAATATATATATATATATACACACACATAACCGTGTATAATCAACGTATAAACTATATATATTGGCTAGAAAATATAGACATTGAATCTGGTTGACGAGCAAAGTATAAACAAAAGTATTTATATCAATTCAATGAATGCATGACGTATGTTTTCATATATTTTATTACCACTAAATTATTGTTAATGTAACATATATTTTCACCTTGATTTATCATTTTAGTATAGCCGTTTACCTAATCTCTTAAATTAAAAATAGCCGGTAAATGTATAATAGATACATAATTCATATATAATATATGTATAACCGTGTACAATCAACGTATAAACTATATATATCGGCTACAAAAATATTAACATTGAATCTGGTAGACTATTTGTGTAACAATCCTAATGGAAAACCTCAACGAAAATGAAAATTGAAAATTTATTACCTGAAACGTGATATTTAAAAGATGGAATTGTTTTAGTAAGTAAACTTTTGACGAGCAAAGTATAAACAAAAGTATTTATATCAATTCAATGAATGCATGACATATGTTTTCATATATTTATTACCACTAAATTATTGTTAATGTAACATATATTTTCACCTTGATTTATCATTTTAATGTAGTCGTTTACCTAATCTTTTAAATTAAAAATAGCCGGTAAATGGCATAATTCAGATATAATTAATATATATATATATATACACACACATAACCGTGTATAATCAACGTATAAACTATATATATTGGCTAGAAAATATAGACANAATATATATATATATATATATATATATATATATATATATATATATATATATATATATATATATATACATATACATATACATATACATAACCGTGTATAATCAACGTATAAAATATATATATATTGGTTAGAAAATATAAACATTAAATCTGGTTGACGAGCAAAGTATAAAAAAAAAATATTTATATCAATTCAATGAATGCATGACGTATGTTTTATGTATTTTATTACCACTAAATTATTGTTAATGTAACATATATTTTCACCTTGATTTATTATTTTAGTATAGCCGTTTACCTAATCTCTTAAATTAAAAATAGCCGGTAAATGTATAATATATACATAATTCATATATAATATATGTATAACCGTGTGTGTAATCAACGTATAAACTATATATATCGGCTAGAAAATATAAATATTGAATCTGGTTGACTATTTGTGTAACAATCCTAATGAAAAACCACAACAAAAATGAAAATTGGAAATTTATTACCTGAAACGTGATATTTAAAAGATGGAATTGTTTTAGTAAGTAAACTTTTGACGAGCAAAGTATAAACAAAAGTATTTATATTAATTCGATGCATGCATGACATATGTTTTCATATATTTTATTATCACTAAATTATTGTTAATGTAACATATATTTTCACCTTGATTTATCATTTTAATGTAGTCGTTTACCTAATCTTTTAAATTAAAAATAGCCGGTAAATGGCATAATTCAGATATAATATATATATATATATATATATACATATACATATACATATACATAACCGTGTATAATCAACGTATAAACTATATATATTGACTAGAAAATATAGACATTGAATCTGGTTGACGAGCAAAATATAAACAAAAGTATTTATATCAATTCAATGAATGCATGACGTATGTTTTCATATATTTTATTACCACTAAATTATTGTTAATGTAACATATATTTTCACCTTGATTTATCATTTTAGTATAGCCATTTACCTAATCTCTTAAATTAAAAATAGCCGGTAAATGTATAATATATACATAATTCATATATAATATATGTATAACCGTGTACAATTAACGTATAAACTATATATATCGGCTAGAAAAATATTAACATTGAATCTGGTTGACTATTTGAGTAACAATCCTAGTGGGAAACCTCAACGAAAATGAAAATTGAAAATTTATTACCTGAAATGTGATATTTAAAAGATGGAATTGTTTTAGTAAGTAAACTTTTGACGAGCAAAGTATAAACAAAAGTATTTATATCAATTCAATGAATGCATGACATATGTTTTCATATATTTTATTACCACTAAATTATTGTTAATGTAACATATATTTTCACCTTGATTTATCATTTTAATATAGTCGTTTTACCTAATTTTTTATATTAAAAATAGCCGGTAAATGGCATAATTCATATATATATATATATATATATATATATATAACCGTGTATAATCAATGTATAAAATATATATATATATTGGCTAGAAAATATAAACATTGAATCTGGTTGACGAGCAAAGTATAAACAAAAATATTTATATCAATTCAATGAATGCATGACGTATGTTTTATGTATTTTATTACCACTAAATTATTGTTAATGTAACATATATTTTCACCTTGATTTATTATTTTAGTATAGCCGTTTACCTAATCTCTTAAATTAAAAATAGCTGGTAAATGTATAATATACATAATTCATATATAATATATGTATAACCGTGTGTGTAATCAACGTATAAACTATATATATCGGCTAGAAAATATAAACATTGAATCTGGTTGACTATTTGTGTAACAATCCTAATGAAAAACCACAACGAAAATGAAAATTGAAAATTTATTACCTGAAACGTGATATTTAAAAGATGGAATTGTTTTAGTAAGTAAACTTTTGACGAGCAAAGTATAAACAAAAGTATTTATATTAATTCGATGCATGCATGACATATGTTTTCATATATTTTATTATCACTAAATTATTGTTAATGTAACATATATTTTCACCTTGATTTATCATTTTAATGTAGTCGTTTACCTAATCTTTTAAATTAAAAATAGCCGGTAAATGGCATAATTCAGATATAATATATATATATATATATATATATATACATATACATATACATAACCGTGTATAATCAACGTATAAACTATATATATTGGCTAGAAAATATAGAGATTGAATCTGGTTGACGAGCAAAGTATAAACAAAAGTATTTATATCAATTCAATGAATGCATGACGTATGTTTTCATATATTTTATTACCACTATATTATTGTTAATGTAACATATATTTTCACCTTGATTTATCATTTTAGTATAGCCGTTTACCTAATCTCTTAAATTAAAAATAGCCGGTAAATGTATAATATATACATAATTCATATATAATATATGAAAATTGGAAATTTATTACCTGAAACGTGATATTTAAAAGATGGAATTGTTTTAGTAAGTAAACTTTTGACGAGCAAAGTATAAACAAAAGAATTTATATCAATTCAATGAATGCATGACATATGTTTTCATATATTTTATTACCACTAAATTATTGTTAATGTAACATATATTTCAAGTTGATTAATTAAGAATCGATTCCTCCACTTAAGACATGCGCATACACTATTATTATAAAATTTTAATTATGGGATTATGCTGAATTTGTTGTTATATATTATTGATTCGTAGACATAATTTAACAACTCTGGTAAATACAACAATAACAATTTTTACTAGGACTTATACCGGGATTATTATTGTGACACACTTATTTTCTATGACCGTAATGTTCGCCAGTTAAGGCTTAACTTGTGGGTATCTTAACTACCTAATCAAATACCCTATGTTGTTCTGTCACGTCATTTAAAAAATCATAATTTCTAATTTACTTTTCGTTGTTTTAAAACAAAAATTTGCACTACGTTCATTTAAAAATTTGATAAATTTAGTGGACTAATATATAATGCTTAATCAACTTATTATATAAACACAAAGATTGATTATGGAAAAGCAAGTTTTAGTAGCTATCTTTAGTTGTCCACCATGGTTAGTGTTTGTTTCTAGCTCTAATTCCCAAAAGTTTCTTTTTTAGAGTACTACTACTTTTTCTCATTACTGCATATATAATGGAGCACGTTTAACATGAAAAGTTTAAAAGCACACTCTTTTCGTTTTGTTTAGTACCGTACGTTTATAATACGTGGCTACTTTTTCACCTTTTTGGCAAAGTTAAATGAGTTTAAAATGGCACGATATTTATTTTCTTCTTTTTTTCCCTTCTAAAGTTTCAATCCACTAGAGTTACAGCTAATATGATATACCTACGTCAATGATTTTGCTTAATCTGGGGAACAAAACTTAACGAAAATAAAATAATGATAAATAAATTCTTGGGTCACATGGGTGCACATGTTATTAATTAGGTGTTGAGATTCGATGCTTGTGAAATCAAACAGTTAAGGTACAGATTTTCATCTCTCTTTATTTAATGTCGTCGCCTAATGATCGATAAAATGGTGAAAATCTTAAAGATCGAAACTCAAAGCAAACAAAAAATATCACGAGCTAGTGATTTTTTTTTATCTCTCCAAACTTGATAGATACGGGATAGAATTGGTCTGGCAAATCCCAGCAAAAAAAAAAAAAAAATGTGATTACTCTTATTTGTTTAAGCTTAGCAAAGTCACCCAATACTTGTATTGCCGGAATATAACAAATATCTAGTAAAATAAGTAAAATATTCACAAACTGATTGAACGCCATCGTTGAAGTAAAGATTTTCAAATCTCACTAAAAGTTCTCTCATAGAGCGTGTTCACTTTTTAGGTGCTGGAACTTGTTTTATAAATACGTGTTATATGTTTGGATAAAAGTGTTGAAACAAGAAAAGAAATTGTTGGAGTATTTGGTAAAAAAATGTCAATGAGCACTTTTCTGTTAAAATGGCTGAAATATCTTTAAAGTTGTTAACACTATAAAGAAGATGTTACTATAATATTTTATTTTAAATTAACACCTATACAAATGATTTATAATTAAATTCACTTTCAATTTTAATTAATTATCTAAATATAAATTATATTTCTTTAAATAATATACAATAATTAATTATTTGACCAAAAAAGCCGTTTTTCAATTTATAGCTTCAGATTCTAGCGTAACATGTAAACTCATTTAAATATTTGATTTAGAATATAATTTCGACAATTAAACAAAGGACGAATTCAACAACAAAAAATAAAATAACTATTTGGAACCAATAAAAGAAGCTAAAAAATAATATTTACAGAATATTTGAAATGTATCAAATATTTATTTAAAAAGCTACTGTTTGCTTCACTTTTAGAACTTCAAAAAAGTTGACTATTAGTGAACGATATCAGCATGGATATACTAATTGAAAATGGTAAGAGAACTGACACTTTATTTACTTAGTAAGGAAAGAGTAGTTTTGGGATTTAGAAAAAGTGAAAGGGACCGTAAGATAAATTATTTGGTCAAACATAAGGAGCTTATAAGCCAAAAACAATTAGTTAGGCATTATCAACTTATTGTTTTTGACTTGTTTTGAGTGTTTTAGCTTAAAGATATTTAGCTTTAAAGCGCTTTTATGGTCTATCCAAACTCTTAAATAAGCTCAAAAGTATTTTTAAGTTGGTTTGATCACCTTTTAAGTCAATCCGAACACCCTCATAGTCTCTTCCTACTTTCACTATTCGAGGATCAATCCTTGCCCAAAACAATAATTAAAGGGCAGCGCAATACATTAAAAACCTGTTATGCGCGGGCCCGAAACAATAATTAAAAAGGGGAAAAAATAGAAAAGTGATGAGAAGTTTACGAAATACAGTTGAGAATTTGAAGAATAGGAAAGAGAAACTAGGTCATTAATATCCATTGGAATTTCGTTTCCAAGATATAAAAAATATTCTAAGCAACCGGTTGAGAAGCTTTCTTTTCTATTTGGCAAGATTGCTAGCATTTCATTACCTCATGATATTTGAGTATGGACATTTTTCGAAAAGGACATAAATCAGTTCTTAAACACAAATTGCTTAGATTCTTTCATTGGTTGACTTCAGATTGAAAGATACTCTTAATCACGTATAATTATGAGGAAATATTTTATATGAAGAATTATGACTTTTGAAATTATAGTTTGTTAGTTATACTTATACAATTTCTTTAACTTGTAATGCAAGCACATATCCCGTAATCATTTGTGTAGTTTGGATGTCAAACTAATAAAATTCTCCTACTCTAACATTTAATATATGGTTGTGAGATTTACAAAATGCCAATGGTGTTAGATTATAGAAGCTAAATAATAAAAATGAAACAATATGTGTATAGCGTACACTAAGAATGCATTACTTAATTTGGGGTCAGAATGTCTTAGAACGTGAATACAAGCAACACGAATATAAAATGATTAAACTATATATTTTATAGCTGACTGAAAGTAATTGATAAGTATAAAATATATTTTTATGTGTTTAGGAGATAGAATTACTATGAAAGTAGTTGATAAGTATAAAATATATTTTATGTGTTTAGGAGATAGAAGTACTATAAATAGTTTATATGTTTAGTTAAAATGACTGAAATAATGCACTTAAAGATATTTACGCAAAATATAAACTAAAAACCTTCCTTAAATGGAGGAGGACAAATGGTAGAAGTAGAACGTTCATCGAGTGATGAGTTTGTTTTGAGGTCGTCGATTATAAAATAATTAGAAATAAAATAGTAAATTTTGGTGAAATCAAAAGTGCTTGCGAGATGAAATGTGGATGACTAGGTTATGAATTTTAAATGATTTAATTTATAATTATTTTTTATGATTACCAAATGTGTAAATAAGCTAAAATGCTTATAGTTAAATAGACTCGCTTAAAGACTTATGCAAACACCCACTTGAAACAATAATAACAACGACAACAATGATACCTTAGTTCCAAATAAAATTAGATCGACAATATAAATTATCATTTTTTAAGCTCAGCTCGTATCATCATCATGTCAAAATAAAATAAGAGTAATAGTAAAAATAATTTAGGGTGTGTTTGGTATGAAAGAAAATATTTTTTAATTTTTTCATGTTTGGTTGGCTTAAATGTTTTGAAAAATATTTTCCTCATGAACTCATTTTCCTCCAATTAGAGGAAAATATTTTCCCTGTCAAAAGAAGGAAAAATATTTTCTAAAACTCTTTTTCAACCTTCTCCACCATATTCCTCATTCCCGCCAACCCCCACCCCACCAACCCCACCCCCAAACCACCAACCCCCAACCCTTTATCCCCCACCACACTCACTCACCTCTTTCATTTCAACAAAAGGAAATATTTTTTTTATAACGTAAAAAAAGTATTTTCTTTCATTTCAATAAAATGAGTACTTTTTTTCTTTTATTTAAACAAAACGAGTATTTTCTTTTCATGATCTAAAAAAAGTAGTTTCTTTTATTTCAACAAACTAAGTATTTTTTTTTTCTCAAATAGAAAAAGTATTTTTTTTCCAGCAAAACGAGTCTTCATTTTAACAAACCAAATACTTTCTTTTCATGATGTAGAAAAAGTAGTTGCTTTAATTTCAACAAACTAAGTATTTTCTTTTCCTGAAATAGAAAAAAAAAACTTCCAAACAAAATAAGCACTTTCTTTCAAGATGTAGAAAATTCAACAAGCTAAGTATTTTCTTCCTGAAATAGAAAAAGTATTTTTTCCAACAAAACAAGTAATTTCTTTTAAAGATATAGAAAAGATATTTTTTTCATTTAAATAGAAAAGAGTACTTTCTTTTCATAATGTATTAAAAGTATTTTCTTTCATTTCAACAAACTAAGTATTTTCTTCCTGAAATAGAATAATTATTTTCTTTCGTTTCAACAAACTGAGCATTTTCATTTTATGATGTAGGAAAAGTATTTTCTTTCATTTCAATAAACTGAGCATTTTCATTTCATGATATAGAAAAAGTATTTTTTTTCATTCAACAATACTTGCTGTTCATGTTGTAGAAAGGATTTTTTTTTTTCAACAAAATAAAGTATCTTTCTTTTAGTTATCGAGCTCAAATTTCAACGTTGTTCTTGTGTGAAAAAGTAAAATAGCACATTAATTCTTTTGTGTTTGTGTGAATTTTGAAAAGAATAAATAAATTTTTGAAGGAAATAGAGTCGG